>JAZHYW010042973.1:0-45583 GCA_037355805.1 Ixodes ricinus
GGGAATGACAACACGGGACGTGTGACGGAGATTCCTGCTAGGAACGAAGGGGCGTTTTAAATCGTTATTCCAAAAGTGACGTAAAACGACTGTTTCCACGAACAGAGAAGAGAAATCGGGCATTCGCAAACATTCGAAGATATTCATATCAGTTGAAAAGTCAAAGTGATACCCCACACTCTTTAACAATACCTTCAAAATGCGATCAATTCTGGTTCGCCACAGTTCTGAACAATTACCAAACAGTGTAATTCCATACCTCAATAAACTGTACCCAAGGGCATGTGCAACAGACTTCCTCACAGAGAACGGCATAAACACTTTGCTATTGTAAAGTAAGCAGCTAATGCTTCGCAGCTTACCAGAAACATGCGATAAATGTGAATTCAATGTCATATCCGAATCAAAAAACACTCCCAATTGCTTTACCGTATTAACGTATTACTCTATTACAGTAATAATTACTCTACTATACACACTTGTCTGCGAGTACCGAGATTTTTGATAAACTTAAACTGCCTAATTTCCACTTCAACGTTTTGTTCAGTCCGTTGTACTTTGTAGTTTTTGGAGCAGTGATATTAATGGAACGTTTACACTTGCGGATCCGCTAGCGAATCCGCCCTGTGTTTATCGCTGGGGCGAAACGCTGGGTGGAAAACGCGGATTTCTGCCGCCGAACGAGGCGTTTCGATGACCGGAAGTGACATTCTTGCGCAGCGCGACGCTGCCTACGTCACGAGTACGCGTTCTTCCTGTTTGTTTTTGGCAATAAACCTGTCGCTTTCAAGTTTTGAAGAGCGCCCCTGGCGAGAAACATCGGATATGATTTAGGTCGCGTTTCCACTGTGCGTAGCGTTGCGTCATTTCATACGCTCTTTTAGTGCGTGTGAACCATGAGCAGACGCCGAGGGAAGCTGACAGACGCTATGTTTACGCCCGTGGAAGGTACGCGATGGGATGCTAGGACGCCGCTTCACGTCAGCATTAGATGGTCGCGTCCCGGGGGTGCCAGCAGAGGCGCCTCTTTAGTGGTCGCGTCTCGTGAACGCTACAGCGACCCCTGGCCTAGTGAAACAGGCCTATGCGTCGACGGCATCGAAGACATCCAGCGTCGCTGGCGTGGCGAAACCTCGCTGGCATACGAGCGAAGACAAGGAAGGAGGCAGCTTGCGTGTCCTGTGCTTTCGCAGTCTCGTAAGCATGGGCGAACCCTCCACCGCCGACGGCGACGCTGCTTTTTCGGCGCTCGCTGCTCCTCTTGCTCCATCGCAAGCAGCGAAGACGAGAAAAGAATCATCGCAATCTCCTCCTCTTCGTCTACGTAATCATCCATCTGCTTCGGTCTGTTTTTTTCTGTTTGGGATGCAGCGTCAACGTGAAGCTCACGCCTACAATTATCGAGCCAAAAACAGCAATACTGGGGAGCAGCAACGCCCGGGAGAGACAGCCGAGGTGGGAACTCTCGTGCCTTCTCGTTCATACTTGACGGGATGTTACGAGAACAGCTGCCGCAGCCGGCGACGCCGCCGCTGCCGGCGCCGCTCGAAGGGAATAGATGTAAACACAACCCGCTCGTCGCCGCCGCCGCCGGGAGCGAATCCGCTCGTGCGGCAGCGGATTTCTTCTCAGGTGTAAACGTACTATAGGACAGCAGAACATTCCTCCCGCACATTGCTCCGCTCTCCTCGTTTTGTAGTGCCGCGTCGTTCTACTCGGTAGAGTAAATGCTCGCTCGATTCTTACATTCCACGCGTATTCAACGCTCTCCCAGGCTCTATTTATTACATCACCTCAGCGAAGACTAAGAAAAAAAAAAGAACTCAGTCTCTTAATTTCTTGATATATTTAATGCCTTCTCCCACCGTATGTAGGATAATCCTAACGTGTTAGCTACTATAGCTACTTCAAATTCTGAATCTTGCCTTTTTGTTCCTTTCCTTACTTAGTTTCAGCGATTTGCACTAGAGTTTATAATTCACATGTATGTGTGTGTGTGTATTTATTTCTCTTCGCATTGCATGCTCACATTTGTATTGTTTTATCTGCTATTACTTCCTTGCTTTGTCGTAATTATATATTACTCTTTGCTGAACTCGGGGGTGGGGGAGGGAGAGGTGAGAGTTCTATTTTATATATTTTGTCATTTGGAAGGTAATGTCTTTATTTAGCATTTGTACGGACGTTTCAATGTTTTCTTTTAATGTGTTATCCCACAAGCCCTTCACTGGCTTTGATACGTGCGTAAACATATCCATCTTTAACAGTCCCGATGGGTCAATACATTTATTTTTATTCTTATTAATATTATTATTATTATCATAATCATCATCACTAGACAACGAAACATTTCGCCTAGTTTATACTCCTAGAGAGAAATCGAGATCCGATTTGGCAAGGCTTTCTGCTGGGATATTTCCGCCGCGAATGTATTTTTGTTTAGCATTGGAGTACAGTATAATCTCGAGCCCACAAGAACAGTGCTATATAAAAAAAGGACACATTCGCTTTAAAGACCCTTCCTTCACAGCCCATTGCCAAGTTGTGGTGAAACACACGGCCATTCGAAGGCGCCACTCCGAGTGTTTATCCGAACCTCAATTTATGGGGCTGAAGAAGAGTCAGGTGTTGAGATGTACTGAAATGAGGCACAGTCACTTTGTATTCACTAACCGTATGTGATTTGAAGGCTACGGTCGACGCGGATAAACCTTCGTATTATCATCATATATAGACGACAGAAAACAATGTTTATTTATTCTTGCTCTCGCTAACGTGAAGCGTTCTTTGGCCAGTTGCTCCGGATTTTGTGAAGCCGGATAAAGTGAAGCTGGATTAAGTGACGCCGGATTTCGTAAAGTTGTGGCTTGTGATGTCACATTACTTCAGTTTTCTCGCTAGATTAAGCGGGGAAATTGACGTCCCGTGACCTCAACACCAATTTAGTTTTGAGCGCTAAATTTCGCAGGAAAAATAAGGTCACATGACTTCGTGTCACATGATCTATACACAAACTCAGTTTCCCTGCTAGGCTTCGCGGAAAAAATGATGTCACGTGACCTCAACGCCAAGTGAGTTTCCCCGGTAAATTTAGCGCGGAAAGTGGTGCCACATGACTTAATGTCACGTCACCTGTACACAGATTCAGTTTCCTCTCTAAATTTAGCTGAATAATTGACGTCATGTTACATAGTGTATCGTGACTTGTGCTGAAATTCAGTTTCCCTGCTAAATTTAGCGTGAAAATTGAAGTCACGTGATCTACACATAAATTTAGTTATGTTCTGTTTTTCCACCCAAAGTTAATTTGCTAATGTAGAACTTTTTATTTTTGCTCTAATTTACATGCAACCTTGTTTGGGGTACATCGACATTCCCTGGCAATATAAAACTGTTTTTGATTAAAAAGAAAATTTTAAGTGGCATATGTAACGTGCCCTAGGACTTCCACACTGCTGAATTGTTTGGGAAATTCCAGATAATTAATATTTACAAGTTACTCGTATATAAACTTTGAGCTAGTCTCCAAAGAAAAAAAAACAAGAAAAAAACAAGCGGGTCATGTCTCTTGGAAAACCTTGCGTTCCTGAAGGAAAATCCCCTGGTGTACCCTGAATAGATATTATCACTGAGGGATTAAATTAATGTGCTCAGGTGCATCAATTTACACTTCCAGGTTAGCTAAACATTTTTTATTGATAATCTTAATTTTGGCTCTCAAAGCTTTAAAAAATTGCGCCTATATTTCAGCACCGGAGTCATTGTGTTTATGTTTAGCACAGTGTCCAAGTGTATCATCTTTGTAAAATGTTTTCGTGGGTATGTAAATTTCCACTGTTAGTACATGCCGTCCTATGTGCATCGTTTTTCGTATTATGTATCGCCATTTCCTGCACGCTAGCAGCTGTCCACTGCCTAGGTCTAATCGAGCTGCTCACCGGAGCTTTTCTCCTCGGGCCTCCCATTATAATGAACGGAAATAAATATTAATATTTTGATTATTATCATTATTATTGTTGGTGTTGTTGTTATATAAGCATTGATCCCATTGACAATCTCGTCTATATAAAGTAAAAATAAAAGTTGTTCCAAAGCGGAACCGTGCGGGACACCAGAGAGGACCTCTCCAGGTTAAGAGGCGTGTCCTTAAAAATATACAAACTGAAAACGATTTTTTAAGGAGTCCTCAATCCAAGATACTATAGGATCCCTACTCACAATGTATGTCTCCTTCAATAAACGTTGAAGTGTGAAACACGTCAGACTTCTTGGTTGAAATATATTACATCTATCTGGCTTCTGTAGCTTATTTGTTTCGCAAAGTCATGGAGAGACTCGACCAGCTGTGTGCCAGCGGATAATCCACTCCTGGAGCAGTAGTGTTGCGCGGATAAAATATTTTGTTTCTGAATAAATACCGTCATGATCTTGGGGCTGAGATGTTGGCAGAGTTTGCATCAGGCGAATGTAAGATATACTTGTCTGTAATTTGAGGCTGCGTTCTGTTCGCCAGATTTGTGATTCGCTGCAACTTTTGCCATATTCCACTCAGCTGGCAGCGAAGAACAGCTGAGATAACTGTTGAAAACTAGCACTAAACACTTATTACCCCATTCGGCACACAGGCTTGGAAACATGTTTGGTATTTCACCGGGACCGTTGCTTCTTAGTGTCCAGTTCAAGCAGTAGTGCAGAAAGCCTGGTTCTAAGACTGTTAAAGTTCCTAACCCTACACTGGCGTCGTAATTTGTAGATAGAAAGGAAGTCGTATTGCCATTGTCAGCCATAAAAACATACTAAGAATAGTTGGTGAGTTTATTTGCCGTGTTATGTTTTTCATAGAATTTGAAACTAGATGTTTTGGCCTTTTGGGGATTAATATGGTTCCAGAATTTATAATGGATGCTTTCATAAACTCGCGAAGTTTCGCATTACTGTACTTTTGTATAGCTTCTTTAATTCGTAATTTAAGCACACTAGATTGTACCGAAAGTTTTGTTCTCTCATCTGTAGTCAGTAATAGGGTACATTTTAGATTATATTCTAAGCGATTTTATACAATGTCTCAGATGAATAATCTCACGTGTTATTCAAGGGTTGTGCTTTATTATCAGTTTACATTTCTTGCGGACAAATTGATTAATGCTATAATTCACAATTGCTTTGAACCTTTATCATGCATCATGCATCATATAGGCTGATGGTAGTACTGTCACAGATTTCGCGAGATTAAACAAATCACGCGCAAGGTAAGTTAGGGCACATACATCATCGGCATTTTTGAAATCAAGGAGATAGGTGGTACAGCCGTGAGGGTCCATATGTGACTGGAGTGCAGGTATTGTACATACAACTTTTTTATAATCGGAGATGCCCTCTAACACATCTACACCATTTTGGGCTTGGGAGAATTGGTCATTACACTACAAGACGACATTTGCAGCCGGGTTGACTTCCTGACAACTTGCGTAAGGTTAAACCTAAATACAATATCACGAAAAGTATCACAAAACGCAACGTCAGGCTGCAGCAAATCCCAGTTTATCTCAGCGGCATTAAAATCGCCCATCATGATGACTTCTTCACCCTTGATGTGTTGGTGCATGTAATCAAACAGTCTATGTGGGTATTTTAGGTCCGATTTAGGATGCTGGGAAACCACACTAACAAAGACAGAATACTTTGCCAAGGACACTTTACACCACAAGGAATCAACTTCCTTTACACCTGGCAAAAATGAACACAAAAGAAATACAAAAACAAAATACAAATACCAAATACAAAACAAAAGTATAACTTCTAGATGTTCTTACTTTCCTTGGCATAACATAGTTTGGAGGGACAATTTCACTATCCTATCTTAGGGGCTTTAACCATGTCTCTTGTATTGCACCTTTGTGTGGGTGAAATTCGAAGAAAGTATATTTTGATTCCTTTAATTTATTAAGGGGGCTTCTTTTATTCATATTAGTAACTATAATTTTGGGAGGTGATGTATGGTCATTTCCTAAACTTACTCGGTAGCTAAAAATGTTTTGTACACAAACTTTATAATTTTTGCCTCGTCCCACGGATACAAGTGCCCGTTTATTATGATCTTATCATAAGAAAGAAAGACATTATCCTGATTATCTCGGTTCACTTTGATACTGTTCCACACTTGCCTTCGTATTTCCTGTACGAGGTGGGAAAAATACCAGCCAATAGAAAAAATGTGTACTTTTTGGTTTCACTCAGTTTCTTAATACCACTGTCTTATTCCTGTTGTCTAACAGCTTAAAAATAATGGGCTAAATTTTGTTATCAATCTTTCTTCCGATCTGGTGAATTTTCGAATACCTGACATTCGTACGTTCAATTACTTTTCTACGGCATCACCCACGGCGATAGTTTCCTACATTTTAAAGTATTTGTTTTCCTGTTCTTTAATGCCGCTTCTTTTTACGTTAAAAGTTCTGATTCAATTTTTAGGCATGCAGTTCTTTTCCGTAATAGTCCTTATAAGTCATGTTTTATTGTTGCTTGGATCGTAAAACCCGTCACTGCCGCATGCCTAAATCTTAAATATATCGAAAGGACACCTTCAACAAACATTGATTGCCAGCTCCAACCGCAAGTTACACTTTAGTGTCCACCTACGAGCATGACCTTCAGTATTTTGAGCCCTTTCCACAGTGCTACGGTTCATGAAAGCCTGGCGCCTTTGAATGCCTTATTCTGACAACTGTAGCTTTTTCTGGGCTCTCTCTCTAGGATGAATCTGAGCACAACCGCCTGCGTGGTGTTCTGAACTTATGTCGCTACACAATAGCGGCCAAGTATACTAGCGGTATAAATACAGTCCATAGCAATCCTCCCAACGCTATTGTTCCTGGTGTTTGCAGTCTGACGACAGCAGCAAGTGGCGCAGCGTGCAGCACGTGTTCTTCACGGGTTGGAGGGACCACGGCACGCCGGAAACGCCGGAGATACTCATCAAGTTCGTGAGGACCTGCCAGGGCATGTTCGGACCTCGCAGAGGCATCGAGCCTCCCATACTCGTGCACTGCAGGTGGGTGTATACTGTCACAGACCCAGTTTAGCAAATCGTTTACGACGATATCCTAGGGCCTAGCAACACACTTCCCTGGCTCCTACCTGGGCCAGTTTGGCGCAAGGTTGTGCCAGGCTAGAGCCAAGTTGGCTCTAGCATGAGCCAATCTGGCCCACGCCTTGGCCGAGGAAGTGTGCTACTTGGGATAAGCTTCATTTGCGAGGTTTCATTGAGAACCGTGTGTGTGTTTCATGTACGTTGTACGTATGCCGAGGGATGGAAAACTTTTGGGTCTAGCAGACCCCTTTTTCAGTCAGTTCGGAATGTACTTAAAACTGTTTTATCAAGGAAGTAATGACGTTTAGAGAAGTTTGGAGACAAACATTAATAACATATTGTTTCGGAAAGAGGCTCAGAAAGGGTTTTTATCGCCCCAAAAATTCCCGTCTCTGTTTTCACAAGTGATCGCCAATTACTAATCCCATTATTCGACCAAACGTGATATACTTCATAGATAGAATAGACTTCATTTGGTTCTGAACTATGAACGACATTCGGTCTCATTAGATATGTTGTATGCTCCAAGGAATAAGAAATAATGAGCGAGGGAGCGAGAGCAAGAGATAGCTAATACGAGGATGTGAGTGAGATAAATCGTACTGATTCATACATTTTTGTCGGCTCTAATTAAGCCTCGAAGACTGAAGCAGAGAGTTGTTATAAGTGTTGTAATCGTAGATTTTCTATCGTAGAAACAAATTGAAGCAATTTCAAGGTTGTGTTGCACATTTGGACTCGCTGTATATGCGCAAGACATCATAAAATCTACAATATCTCTGCAACATAAAACATCGTTTTCCCACATGGCAGCGCCGGCGTTGGAAGAACGGGCACCTTTATAGCGTTGGACTGCTGCCTCCAGAAGCTTGAGACGCAGGACGACATTGACATCTTCCATCTTGTTCTTGGCTTGAGAGAGTGTAGGCGGAGCATGGTGCAGAATGAGGTTTGTGATGGCTCTTGATGATCTATATCTGCATGCTCGTGATTTAATGTGTAGACATCTCTATACAATTACGTTTATACATAGGTGGAAAGCCCCCTTATATATTGTATGCACAATTAATAATAGAATCACGTCTCGTTTTATGTCCCTCGCAGGTGCAATACGTATACCTGTACGAGTGTGTAAACGCGGTGATTCAAGAGGCGGCAAAGGGTGCATCAAACGGTGAGTCAAGAATGTACATTCCTATGACCTATGTTCCATAACACGTTCTGAAATATTGAATAAAAGACAACGTTACGCAAATAAAAAATAATTCTAAATAAATATATTCACAAACGAAATCATCGTTTAAATGGGGGCACTACCTTTCGAGACCTGCTCGGTCTCTCTTCAGGGGTTGACTGCCGCTATGGCCATTGAGGAGCAGTATTCTGTCTTCTTATTTTTCTATGGCGGAGTTTTTCGTTTTGCGTCTGTGAGGGGGCGACGTCCGTTCACATAAAGGGTCGGCAGAGTGCTGAGTGATCTATTTATGTTTTCTTCTTTGTTTTGATGTGCCAGGTTTCAATGAAAAGTCTATAGGATCGGTCTCCACGGCAAGGATGCTGGTGTTGGTAAAGACAATCCTGTGTTCGCAAGTTCGAACATGAACGCAGCGCCCTAGGTGAGCACTGCGACCTCAAGTACCACAGGATTGACTTTGAAAACACCAGCATCCTTGCCGTTCAGACCAATCACAGACATAGACTTTTCATTATTCCTGGCACATTGAAACAACGCCAGATAACACAACTAGATCCCTCGGCGTTCTGGAGACAGTCTACGGGAACGGACTTCACCACCTCACCGATGAAAAACGAATAACACCGCCGTAGAAGAAGAAAAGAGAATACTGCTCCTCAACGGCCATAGCCGCAGTCAACCCCTGAAGAAGAGACCGAGCAGGTCTCGAAACGTAGGGTTCCGCCTTTAAACGAGGATTTGGTGTGTGTATATTTTATTTATTATTATTGTTTGCCCCCCAGTCAAAGAGATTTCTCTCGAATGTTCACTTTCAAGTAAATAAAGAACACATATAAATAGACAACAGAATTATAAATGGTACACATAAATGTTGCATTAATAATAATTTATTATTCTCTTAAAACACGCATGCCATGCGCTACAAACGTTTATCCCAACATCGCAAAATAAAAAAATAATTAACGAGAAGTGGAAGCGTACAATGCTTATTATGTGTAATCTGAGATACAAAACATGGGAGACAGCCTTCAAATTGATCTGCATTTTGAACTGAAAAAAAAATCATGTAAGATGTCACATGGTTCTTTCATATGGTATTATGGTATACAGGTTGTACTGGTAATATAATATTTTGTTTTATTTATGGACACTGAATTTTTTTTATCATCGGAAAATTCCTAACGTGATAAAGCACTTCAAATTAAAAAAAAGCAGAGAAACACAATTACACTTAATCGCTATGAAAAAAAAATAACTACATCAATTAAGGCAGAATTTAAGACATATTGCAATGCTGAAAAAATGCAACACTCAATCTTGTTTGTGGCAACCGTGCAGACGACACATAATGCATCACTTTGGAAACGCCGTGGCAGCGTAGCATTCTTTTTCAGAACTTCTTCCATTGCGCATTTTGCTACTTAATCTTCAAGAGTTCCGCGGCGTGTTTTGGTGACATTGCCATGCGCACCTAGTTTTATAAAATGTATCTTTTTCCCGCTATTGTTGGTGTAAACAAAAAGAGTACCAGAGCTACGCAGACTCGTATATGCTTTTGATAATGCTGCCCTACAGTCGCGAGATGCAATATGGGGAATTATTTATGTCATATATTCAAAGGACTGCGGGGTAATCTAGTGAAGTGATGTAGTGTACTTCTTATGTACGATTCTAATATCAGTTTTGGTGGTTTTTTCAAATAAACCCACTATTTATTAACATCAGTTCGTGTGTATATGGCGCTCCTACAGAATTATGAAAGAGCAAAAGTGACTTATGAGCGTGCAAACACGTATATATGGTTTTCACGAATTCACGTGCAAATCATGTGTACTATATTATCGGAGAGCATAAGAAGCAGGTTTCTTGTTTCGTAATTCCTTTGGCGTTCTTATCATCCAATGCCGCAACATTATTGGCTGCATCCTACGGCACACCCTGCGTTCCTTAAGCTGTGAGTGACATTAGTGTACCCTAACATGCGCGCGTAATTTTTCTGAACACGACAAAATTGTACACGTGTCCCCCAAAAACATGGTAAGGTTTTTTCCCGCATTGCCGAACGGTCATTTCCCGCCCAAATGGAACCCTAGCTGTCCGTACCGGATGCCCAAGTTTCAGAACTAACCATAATTATTCAAAAGTTCTAAGCAATTGTATGACCTCTTCAATTGTGAAAAATGGCGGCTGACGGAGCATTCAAATACATGGAGCTGAATGGCGCCAGCTCCCGAAAACGGCCGAGGATGGGCCCTTTTTTCTATTGAAAATTTCAGAAAATCTCATATCTTCTGAATGAGACAACGGTAACTGCTGAAACTTTGGCATCTGGTTCGGACTGCTAGCGCTACGTTTGGTCGGTTAATGAGCGTTCAGAGATGCGTTTTGTTTGTTTATTTTTTATTTGAATTTTTTTTGCGGGGAGGGGCACGTTGCATTTTTGTGGCTTCGGGCTGTATCAGATTCTTGTGGAGGTGCAATAATTGGATGTAGATTCGGTGATTTATTCTTTAAGGCATTAAAATGTATAATATGTTGCTTCATAAAATAATGCTTTTGAAGGTGTGTTTCATAAAATGCTTACTGGAGTCGCAAATACACGGATCAAAGTGCACACCTCTTCATCCTCGGGTAAACTTCGCTAACCATCCGATGTACAAAAAAAACATTATAAAAATATAACATTTACTGAAAACCTTCCACTGATTTATTTATTTGCTATTGCAATTTGATATTTGCTCTAATTCTGTTACATTTGTTTCTATTTCCAGATGAACCAATATATCAAAACTTGGAGGAACTGAATGCTGTTCCGAATTGACCAGATGCATGAGGCCGCCGTTCAATGATCTCACCATTTTTATTTTAATGGTCAAAATGTTCTTTAGGCAAATTTTCCAAAAGACAATGTCATCAGCATAAACATAGCATACAGAGTTCAACACCTTTGTTCTTTCCAGCTAATATTAGTTTATGCGCGACTTAAACTCGGCCACAAATGTACATAAGATGAAATAAAATTCACGTAGAAGTGTCAATGCTTTTATTTTTGTATGGACTAGATCCATTTTCCTTCGAGTGTTGGTCAAATGTATGGAAGAATACTGTTAGCTTATCCACTCTTCCCGGTTCTAACTAGGATATCTTTTGCGCTCTCACAGAACGTAAGTCTCTATCTCAGGGGTCGGCAACCTTTGTTGCCACAAGCCGAGTCGTCACAGAGCCGACACGGTCGGGGTAGGACGGCAAGTCGCGAAGCGTGTTTGGGGTGGAGGGGGGTCGAAGAAAATAAAAAGGGTAATGAAAAAATTCCTTTCCAAAGTATGCGGATACCAGACAATACCAATTGGAAGTGCTCTTTCTTCCTGTCTAGCCCCGTTTGAGGTCAAAACTGCCGTGTGGTCCTGGACATTGTGTGAGGAAGCTGTAAGGGGGCGGGGGAGGGGGTCATGTTCTGGTGTCGTACCGGGAACCGCATGAAAGTGCCTCTCGGGCGCCCGAGGGCCGTGGGTGCCGACACTTTCTCTACGCGATGATCTATTTTCAATGTACTATCGGGGAAAAATGAAATGCGAACAGAGGAGCGCGTGGCTCGCGGTACAGGCTGCGCCGCCAGGATGTGAGCCTAGGGGCGAGGGTGCGTGGCCTACTCCGATGTGTTCACGCCCTTCGCTTGGCACTCCTCAAGCTTCGCGATTGCGCCTGAGCGCGCGCTTTAGCTGCTATACTTCGTTTCAGCTTCGGTTCGAGCGCTGGCCGATGTTATGAGCCGAAGGGCCAATCAAACAGCGAAAGAGGCACAACGTCATGGCGTGCTCTCTGCAGTTGATAGGACCAGCCGGCATTCGCAGTCTCTCTATGCGTGCTCCTCCGCCGGCTAGTCTTATCAAGCGCAGAGAGCACGCCATGACGCTGCGCTTTTTGTGGTGTTTGTTCGGCCCTTCGGATCCTAACATCGGCCGCGCTCGGACCGAAGCTGAAACGAAGTCTACGAGCGCCAGCTTCCTCGCACCGCACGCGCCGAGCGAGCTGAAGAGCTAGCTTCGGCAGTGCGCCACTGAGAGGCGCACTGCCGAAGTTGCGCACTGCGCCGCCTGGAAGTGAGCCCCTAGGCTCACTTCCAGGCGGCGCAGCCTGTACCGCGAGGCACGCGCTCCTCTGTTCGCATTTTATTTTTCCCCGATAGTACATAGATTCTACATTTTTAATTTTTTATGGTTTTTATGTACAAAGTTTTTGTTTAAGAATTTTATCAAACGAACAAAATAAATATACCTTACACAAAAATGTGTCTGAGTATTCTGAAGATCATTTTGCACCAGAACAGACAACCTGCAGAAGTTTCATTCATTTATTGTAAATGTACCAGACATTGCCCAACAAATTCTGCGGTCACGGCCATGTCAGCACCCCGCGCCAATAAAACAATCAATCATTCATTCATTCATGCAATCAATCAAGCGATCAATCAATCAATCAATTTTTGATTTGCACAGAAAAGGCTGGGGAAACGCAGGAGACTTGCACAGCTAGCAGATGGGTCTATAACCCGAACGCAAGGGCGCCTACTAGTCAACCTCTTAAAGGGACACTCAAGTGGTTTTGAGTTCGTGTTTTGATGATGACAGCTGAATTTAGACGCCCTAAGTATCCCTAAAAACCAAAAGTATAGTCATACGGTGATTATTTCTTTAATAAAAATGTAATTGAAGGCCGCCAAACCTCGGATCCATCCGAAAACGAAACCACTCTCATTGGTCCTCGCACGCTTATCAAAAGGATCTCGGGCCAATGGCGTTGGACGACGTTCCGTCGCGCAGTGATCCCGAGGTAGCCGCATCGGCCGAACCTCTTTGTCATTCGAGCTTCGATCATGGCGGAGTTCTCTACGCTCGAGGACCTGACGCCGTTAGAGGTTGAAATTCTTCGGCGGACAGCCGACCTGGGGATGATTTCCTATGACGCCACTCCGACGTGCGATGTGGACGATAGCAGCGCTTCGGAGTCGTGTTCGGGTTCCGAGGACGACGAAACGCAGACCTTTTCGGGCGTTTTGCGGTTTGGGCAAGTCCTAACCAAACCAACGTTTGACATCGCAGCGTTACCTCTGGTACGTGATGTCAAGCGATGTCGCCACGTTGACTTTCGCCTCGGGAGGACGGAGGGAAGGCTGGTTCAGACATGTGCAACGAGCGCGTATTTACGACTGCGTCCGTTGCAACCGGAGCGACCGGAACGACCGCTACAACAAGCGCAGCGGGTGGTCAGCACGGCGACCGCTTCTATACGCCGCCGTCAGCTGTTTCAGCGGCCCCTCTAAAAAGGGGACGCACTGCTACTCAATGCCGTAACAGAATATAGACAGACAGTTTTCTATAGCCAAAAGCTTTATTATTATTTTTCTTGATAGGCTTGCAGGCTACGGTGGATGAAAAAAAGAAAATAAAAAGATGCAGTACGCCGTCTTGGACGATCACGACTCTAATACACGACATTACCATAGTACAAATATCGCCACACGCCTTTTCTACGATTATAAAAGACAATGTAATCTTAGCAGCGATATAGCAACGTAGAAATATGATTTCGTGATCAGATAGACGTTGCGAGCGTTCAGGATTGCTAACACTAATCACTTTTCTCCGGTGATGAAAACGCGTGAAAATTCGCATCCTTTATACGGTACGCGCCAGTAATACCTTGAACTTGAGCACACGCATGAAATGCGCCAAATAAGAAATCCGGGCGATGTTCGAGGACACAAATGCTTAGAAAGCACCACTGTAGTCGAAGTAAATAAACACGACGGCACGGGCGTTTCTGCTGTCTTGAGAGTGCCGCCACGACATCGCCGCACGAGTAGGTGGATCTTCCCTTCTAGTACGTGCTGGGTTATCATAGCGACACACGACGAAAGTTCACAGTCAAGGATAGCGCTTTTACGCGGAACGATGAGCTTCCACCACGCCGACCACGCCAACGATCACCACCGACGCCATGTTCGCAGAGAAGAAGCCGGCCCGCGACTGGCACGACCGGCATGCAACGCGCGCCACCAGTTCTCCTCGACCTGTGATTGATCTGCCGCTGCGGTTGTTTCCAACGCAGCGGGGAAAGAAAGGCCGCCAAAATTTTCAAACATACGATAATTTCATTGGTCCTCGCAAGTACAGAAAAGAGTCCGCACGTATTTTATTCCTGCGTGATTAATAGGCGGTTCTGCCTTCTAAAACTGAAGATACTCATTCACTGACACTTCCTTAACGCCATCGCACCAAAAAGTAGCTTCCCCAAAAACCGCTTGAGTCCCCCTTTAAGCACTCAAGAAAATTCAAATAGGAAGAATAAAGGTTCGACTAGTAATCAAAATAGATTAAATTTGCGAATGAAAGGAACGATGTGACTATAGGTGCAAAAGAGCATGCGAGCGATTCTGGTGAAACCGCCAAGGTCGTCCTTGGATTGATGCACAGCGGCGCGTCACCCAGGAGAGAGAGGTAATTGCCCACAGCTGATGGGAAGAGAGAAACATCGTGTCGTCGATTTCCATCGCAAAGATGTACATGACATCTTTATGATATCTGTATATCTTAAAGGGATACTTCAACGAAATTTGAAATATTCCTGTCATGTTCAAAAATAGGTTGAATATGATCCACAATATCCGTAAATGACAATCGCACGTTTGTATTTTGATCCTGGTGGCTGTATTTTGCGTCATAAACGGCCCACTCTGGCAAGCGCTCGGAGAAGGCCCAGCTATAGAGCACGTGACATCCAACGCAGTCGTGACGTAGGTCGTCTCAAGACGAGCAAAGCTACGGCGAGGCTGACGTCGAGAGGATGGCATAGTCGTTCCAGCCACCGAAGCGGCTGCTTTTGTACGAATTTTGAGTGACGGGTTAATCTTCTATAATCTTGTAGGGGGACAATAGCGACTTCTGCGACACACAAAAGGGATTCTCGGGCAGGGGGAGTTCCTCCTTCCCCCTTCTCTCGTCGCGGCCGGGGACGAGACAACCTCCGTCACTAGCTGTCAAGGTTCCTAGACGAGCATTACAAACGAGGCGTTAGCGACATCCACCAGGTGCTCTTTGCTAATCGTTTAATTCGTTTTAAAATTCCTTTTCGAGACTTTTTTAGCAAGATATTGGTATGTTCCATGTGATACTGCTCTTTTGAACACATATAGACCAAAAAATGAGCGCCTAAATTTCGTTGTAGTATCCCTTTAATATGTAACAATGATGTAATGGGAGACCTTTGCGACTGGAGATCTGTGGAACCGAGGCTAGGTAGGATCCAGCCATAGCTAGGTGGCAACTGTTAGGATGCGAATTCGTGCCACCACAAAACGACAACGGCTAGTTGGAATTCTGAGGGAGTTAAGTGAATGTTTCACAAAGTCGTCAAAGGTGTGATAAACCGCGGTGGCAAAGCACGGCACCGTTACTGAAGTCGACGCGATCCCTATCCTCTAGTCGCCGTACCGGGACTCCTTCAAAGAGAGGAAGATGATTCAAGAGCAAGTCCAGGAGATGCTCGATGACTGCATCATCCAACCTTCAGGTAGTTTGCCGGCTTCTCCAGTTGTGATGGTAAAGAAGAAGAACGGAGCGCTATGATTCTGCGTGGACCATTGTCGACTTAACGCTGTAAAAAAGAAAGGCGTCTAGCCGCTCCCTCGCATCAACAATCATTTCGGACCGTCTGCGCAACGGCCGATATTTTTCGTCGATGGACTTAAATGGTGGCTACTGGCAGGCCGCAGAAGACGAACGAGACCCCAAGAAAACTGCCCTCACTACGCCTGACGGACTGTACGAGTTTAAAGTCATGCCCTTTGGAATATGCACGGCGCCAGCGACCTTCCAGCGTGTCATGAACACCTTGCTTGCTGATTTGAGATGTCAGAGCTGCCTCGTCTACCTCGACGACGCACTGGTGTTCGCCAGCAACTCGACCAGCACCCAGGACGACTTCGAGCCGTGCTTCAAGCCATTACGACCGCTAAACTCAACCCCAGACGACGGAATGGCGATTTGCTCGGGGAACTGAAGTTCCTGGGCGACGTCGTAAGCAGCGAAGGTGTTCGTCCTGATCGCGAGAAGACACGCGCAGCAGCTCATATTTCGGCACCGTCTGACAAGAACGCCGTAGAAGATTTCTCGGACTTTGTGCCTATTATAGGCGGTTTGTTAAAGATTTTGCCAAGCTGTCCGTTTCGCTAACACAGCTCACGAAGGACGCGTTTAAGTTCGAGTGGACAAAAGAATAAAACAGTGGGCCTTCGAAGAGCTGAAAAGGGGACTCCAGACGCCTCCCATTCTCACGGACGTGAGTATTACAGGACTAGGCGCGGTGCTCGTCCAAGTGCTGGATGGCACGAACGAGTAATCGTCCTACCGGTCGGACGCTTTCCAAGGCCGAGAGCAATTGCCCTCACCGACCGAGAAGGAATGAATTGCTGTCGTCTGGGGGATAACCGAGTTCCGCCCGTGCCTGTACGGGAGCCTGTTCCGGGTGGTCACAGACTCACACTTGCTTTATTGACTCACGAAACTAAAGGACCCGTCAGGACGTCTCGGGAGGTGGAGTCATCGACTTAATAAATTTGACGCGACTGTGGTATACAAGTCCGGCCACAAGCACAGCGACGCCGATTGCTTCTCGAGGGCACCCGTCGAGTTGGCGTTTGAGCGCACCGACGTCAGTGACGTTGACGTTTTAAAGTGATAGCTTTATGGGCGACACTTTTCAGAGATTTTGACCCCTTTGCATGTTGTCGCCACGCGTGTGAAAAAAAGAAAATATTTTTCTTCTCTCCCCTTTTGTCGCAAGGAGAGAGATTCGGGATTTTCTGTCCATCGTGCCGCGCGATGCGAGCGAAGAGGACAGCCATGGCTCCAAGCCGAGAATGGCGCGACCAAGGGAAAATCATCGTGTCGTCTGCTTGAGAGACTTGTTTTCAAAGATTACTCGCGTTATACGAAATTCAACTTTAGCAGTATCCAGTGGCTGGGCGTAATGTTGGATTGTTTTAGAAACTTCTACCGCGCTTGCCCACTTACTTCACGGATCACTGGTGGCGATGGTGAGTGGCATCCACGACGCCAACCGCGACGGCATTTGAGAATTAAGCACGTCTTAACTCCGTTTACATGTACTTGATGACACCATTCTTCCCGCACGTTGCGCGATGGCGCTGCAGCTTTTATTTCTCTGTGCATTGTGAGCAAAAATGAAACGTAACGCGGAACCGTTGGTTTTCATGACTTATTTGGTGTTTTATATAAACAAAGGGCACTGAATCTCCGGTCATGAAATTTGTGTGTGATTGGACGTCATTATCTGTCGGTAATTGCGTGTATCTCGTACAACCCGACTCAGGCTACAATTTGAAAATTGTTTGCTTGGTCGCGTCAGAACCTTGTTCGTTTGCATCGGTCAAGAACTGTAAATAAGGCGATGTTTGTATTCACGACGTTTTACTTAACATTCCTATAGTGTCAGAGTTAACCCACCTCTACACGACCCCCTAAACAGTCTAAACTGAACAACGAACTTATAAAACCCGGGTAAAGATAGGGCGGGATCAAGATGCAAAGCGAGATTTTGCAACCATACGAAGACGCGCTCGCACAGCAGTGGAAGCGTGGAAAGCACACACAAAAAAAGCAGACTTTTAGTTTACGCTGTAGTACATCCTTACTTTCGTTCCGTGCAGGCAAGATAAAGAGATGGAAAGATTTGTCCTGACCAAGTAGTTTTTCATCCTCCGTTATACATTCATTCTGTCAGGGCATGCTGGATGGTCTGACAGTGAAAAGAGGGAAAGGGGGGGGGGGCTGTCGCTTTGTCAGGCATGTTAATGCCATGTATGACAGCCCCCAGACAACTGTATTCCTCGACGGCTGTCGCAACTTACTTTGATGGATTGATTGGCTGACATCCAACTCGCCTTTGTAGTGGATTCAAAACTTTTGGGTGGGACGCGTGCTGAAACGACTTGCGAGAGCTCAGGACATCGCCACCCGGCGTGTCAAGTCCGAAAGGGTCAACGGTCGAGCCTGTCGGGCACACAGGCTGAATAAGGCCTTTCCAGTACCAAGTGGGACCCAAGCGACGCTGCAACACGTGACTCCGTTCGCACGTCAGCACAACACCTACCAACGGCACCATCAAAAACTAAACATAACGAAACTGACGAAACCAGAAAACAGCTACCACGCTACCTGCGCTACCACTGCGACGGCAGCCACGGCTCGATTGACGGGGGACCAGAGAGGGGACATCGAAACAATGAATCCACTATTTTGACATGTTACAGAAGTTACGTCATAAACGTCAGAATAATTTATGAAGTAGTTTCACGGTGGACGTCTAAATAGTCACTGCCTACATGAAAATTTCAGATGTGAACTCCGGATTTTCCGAGGTGATACTACCCCACACGGAAATGGTGGTGCTTTATTTTCCGTAAGAATGGTTATTCCATTCATAATAATATTTAAGAGATAATTTAAGTTGCTAATTTGCTTAGGTAGCTTAGGTAGGGGAACCATGGGGTGATGCGGAGCATCGCGGATCGTTATTAACGGTGTTATTAACGGTGTTAGTAACGTTAGTAACGTTGTTAGTAACGTTGTTAACTTGCGTGTTATTACGTTGTTAACTTGCGAATGGACGCCGCTTCTCGTTGCCGTAGTTCAGGGTCTGCCGCTCGCTTCAAGCGTTTGCGCTCAGCGTCGCGTGCCCTTCGCTGCGCAGCTTTGTCTTCAGTGGACGTAGCGTTGCTGTTAGTTTGTGGGGTGGTGCTGACGCTTGCTTGCGCCAACCCACTAACTGACGGGACTGTTGCTTCCATCACACTTCATCGGAAGAACGGAGTGAAGTGGAGTCAACAGCGCTGAACTCGTGGTACAGCTTCTCGCTTGCCTTTATTTTTAATTGCTAATCTTTTCCTTCCTTTTGCATTTCATTTTTCTTTTCTCCTTCTTCCGTCGCGTCGGTTCTCCCGCACCAGCCCCCGATAGATCTCTTCTTTTAGATTTAGCATAACTTTTCTTCTGCTTATATTTACATCATTTCCAAATTATCCTCCTTAGAATTGGCAAGCATAGCTTCTCTTTGCTTAATTAATTTATTCCCTTCTTGACTGATTTCTTTTGGCCGGCCGGATTTGGGCTGCGGCGGACGCGAGCGGCCGAGAAACGCTAGCAGACGACAGCCGCAGAGTTGCGGGGAAAGCCCACCCCACTGGAAAGCCCTGGCGTGGCGCTGCGACCCGCGCGCCCAAAACTATCCTCCTTTCACTCCTCCGGGGAACGCGCGCTACCGCTGCTTATATTCACACTTGAAGGAGAGGAGACTAGAGGAGAGAGTTGCGCATGCGCGCGCGGTGTGAGTAAGAGCGAACGCACGCGAAGTGCACGCAGCTGGTAGAGAGACAGAGCGGAGAGAGTAACGCGCAGCCTGTTGGAGAGAGGAAGGAGGAGAGTTGCGCATGCGTAGTGTGAGTGCGGACTACGACGCCGCGGGACATAGACCCGAGCAAGAGATGCTCCGCATCTAAAAACTCTATAGGAAAACCCAATAAAAAATCAATCTGCACTTAAAATGCCCAAAATTATTGTTGCTAACACGTGTAAAAAATCACACCATCTTCCCGAGGGGAACCATGGGGTGATGCGGAGCATCGCGGATCGTAATTAATTTATTCCCTTCTTGACTGGTTTCTTTTGGCCGGCCGGATTTGGGCTGCGGCGGACGCGAGCGGCCGAGAAACGCTAGCAGACGACAGCCGCAGAGTTGCGGGGAAAGCCCACCCCACTGGAAAGCCCCTGGCGTGGCGCTGCGATCCGCGCGCCCAAAACTATCCTCCTTTCACTCCTCCGAGGGAACGCGCGCTACCGCTGCTTATATTCACACTTGAAGGAGAGGAGACTAGAGGAGGAGAGTTGCGCATGCGCGCGCAGTGTGAGTAAGAGCGAACGCACGCGAAGTGCACGCAGC
The DNA here is from genome assembly GCA_037355805.1 of Ixodes ricinus. Classification (NCBI taxonomy): domain Eukaryota; kingdom Metazoa; phylum Arthropoda; class Arachnida; order Ixodida; family Ixodidae; genus Ixodes; species Ixodes ricinus. The sequence continues at coordinate 20,301 of JAZHYW010042973.1, forward strand.
TGGTAGACAGACAGAGCGGAGAGAGTAACGCGCAGCCTTTGGAGAGAGGAAGGAGGAGAGTTGCGCATGCGTAGTGTGAGTGCGGACTACGACGCCGCAGGACATAGACCCGAGCAAGAGATGCTCCGCGTCTAAAAACTCTATAGGAAAACCCAATAAAAAATCAATCTGCACTTAAAATGCCCAAAATTATTGCTGCTAACACGTGTAAAAAAATCACACCATCTTCCCGAGGGGAACCATGGGGTGATGCGGAGCATCGCGGATCGTAATTAGTTTATTCCTTCTTGACTGGTTTCTTTTGGCCGGCCGGATTTGGGCTGCGGCGGACGCGAGCGGCCGAGAAACGCTAGCAGACGACAGCCGCAGAGTTGCGGGGAAAGCCCACCCCACTGGAAAGCCCTGGCGTGGCGCTGCGACCCGCGCGCCCAAAACTATCCTCCTTTCACTCCTCCGGGGGAACGCGCGCTACCGCTGCTTATATTCACACTTGAAGGAGAGGAGACTAGAGGAGGAGAGTTGCGCATGCGCGCGCGGTGTGAGTAAGAGCGAACGCACGCGAAGTGCACGCAGCTGGTAGACAGACAGAGCGGAGAGAGTAACGCGCAGCCTTTGGAGAGAGGGAAGGAGGAGAGTTGCGCATGCGTAGTGTGAGCGCGGACTACGACGCCGCGGGACATAGACCCGAGCAAGAGATGCTCCGCGTCTAAAAACTCTATAGGAAAACCCAATAAAAAATCAATCTGCACTTAAAATGCCCAAAATTATTGTTGCTAACACGTGTAAAAAATCACACCATCTTCCCGAGGGGAACCATGGGGTGATGCGGAGCATCGCGGATCGTAATTAATTTATTCCCTTCTTGACTGGTTTCTTTTGGCCGGCCGGATTTGGGCTGCGGCGGACGCGAGCGGCCGAGAAACGCTAGCAGACGACAGCCGCAGAGTTGCGGGGAAAGCCCACCCCACTGGAAAGCCCTGGCGTGGCGCTGCGATCCGCGCGCCCAAAACTATCCTCCTTTCAATCCTCCGGGGGAACGCGCGCTACCGCTGCTTATATTCACACTTGAAGGAGAGGAGACTAGAGGAGGGAGAGTTGCGCATGCGCGCGCGGTGTGAGTAAGAGCGAACGCACGCGAAGTGCACGCAGCTGGTAGACAGACAGAGCGGAGAGAGTAACGCGCAGCCTTTGGAGAGAGGGAAGGAGGAGAGTTGCGCATGCGTAGCGTGAGTGCGGACGACGCCGACGCCGCGGGACATAGACCCGAGCAAGAGATGCTCCGCGTCTAATATATATATTAAAAATTTAAAAAAAGACCCATTGGAGTTTTTTTTGGAATACGTTAGCATGACCCTTGGGAAACGCCACACACGTTCCTCTTTGGGAAACGCTAATGCTGACCCCTTCACTTTTCTGTTTTTAGTTTCTCTTTTGGCTTTCTAATTTGTTTCCTCTATTTTTTGCTGCCTCTTTTTTACTTCATTACATGATCAGTGCTAGCGTTTTCAGAAAGGGGGACGTATGTGGTATTTCCCAGGGGCCATCCTAGCGCATTCCCTAATTCTCCACCAATGGATCGTTTCTAAATTTGCCCGGCTTTGGGGCTTTATTTTCGAAATCTCTTTTGGAAGGGTGTTTTGTGGCGTATACTGTGATGTTTTTTGAAAGACACATTACATGTTGTTTATATTTTTTTTGAAGACACAATATATTTTGTGCATCTTGCTCTGAAAACACATGAAAGATTATTGTTGAAACCTCTTTATTTGTGTATTTCGGGTCGTCTTTGACGATTGTCGAAGCATAACGTGCATGTGCAGCCACCTGAGCCTCGCGAACGTGCGGATTGGCTTGCCGAACCCGCTTCGGCCATCCTCCGCCGCACGCAGACCAGCGTCGGCTTGCCGCTTCTTGCACCAAATTTCGGCCAGCCGAGCAAGGCGCTGCTTCCGCTCTTTGGTCTCTCGTAGCCAAGGGCTCTGTCGTTCGCCCAACTCGCACACCTAGCAGCGGCATCCGCTGCCTGCCGCTGCTTTCGCCGTTCACGGGTTTCGGCAGCCCGTCTCCTTCGTTCACAGCCCGTCTTCTTTTGCCACCTACTGGAACGAGCACCAGTACTTGGTACACACTTCATTTTGTAGCACCAATCGAGACATACGTGCTCCGCACACCTGCAGTTCAGACTGGCGCCAGGATCTGCGCGTGCGCACTGGCTTCCGCCCCGTGACGTCGCCTCCCTCTCGCCTTTGTCCTTCCCTACTCTCCTCCTCTTTACGCAGCGCGCTTCCCTTTCCACTGTTTTGTCCACAGATAGACGCCGTCAGCTTTTCTCTGGCATGTGCGTAGTAATGCTAACGCAGTAATTAACGCACACTGCTTTTTAGGACGAAGCAAACATTTTGGGCTCATATCAAAAGGTATATATCGTTCTTCTTGGGAAAACATTTAAAATAAATTAAGAAATAAGCGAAAATGTGCTGTGTCTGAGAATATCTTAGTTATATCACGCTTAACGTCCTGCGACCTTTAAAGCTTGCCTTTCTGGTAGAGATTTTTTTTTCGGCCGCTACTGAAGCCAGCTATCCTGGGTCTAATCCTCACCCCTGCTCGTTTCATCATCATGAGTAAGGTATTCGTGTACGTATAACTACTGCCTGATCCACGACGAAGACCCTAGCCTAGCATTGGAACCCCAGCGGCTAAATTTCTCATCCACAGCGGAGACGCCAGGAGCCCATCGGGCTTGACTCTGCCTCCCCTGTCTAACCATACACGCAACAAAATGAACAACTTTGTTGGAGGCAGACACTTTATCAACCTGGACTATTGCGTTTTGCTTCTTTCAGATTCCCTTCATTCTCATTGTGGTGGTAAAGAGAATCGCATTCACGTCAAAGGTTCTACTTGGGTTTGACTATTATGCACACGAAGAAAAGGCCGCCAAGAAGTCCTGCACAATAGGACGCTGTCAGTGTCGCAAACTAGAAAGGGAACCGCAATAGAAAAAGATGGCCTCCAAAGGCTGATTCAAGATTTTAGCTAGGCATTTTTTTTAAATGCATAGCTAAAGTTAGGCAATTTTTTCTTTATTTATTTATCTCTGAATACTATTCACCCCTCGTCGGGTCTGTGGCAGGTATGGGGTAAAAGTTCACATGAAGTATATAAGTTCACACAAAATATACAATATTATACTACAGAAAGCAAAAATATTTAAAAAAAAACACCGCCCCTTTGAACCACAAAAGTTATAAGAACAGTAAGAGCACTATAATTGAAACACGCTACAGTTCATTAATGCAAAAAAAGGGTCCATACAGATGACACTTGTTAATGATCACTTCCTTCGAGACAACGCAAAACGACATATAAAGAGGCTATATTGAACAAATTTGAAACAGGATTTGCAAGTTACTGTGGATAGTTTGTTAACACAGCATTCAGGGGAAGGTTATTCCAGTCATGAATCGTTCTAGTGAAAACTATATAGTATACTTATATGCATTGATAAAATATTTCGGGAGTCTAAACTGGTGCCTATGATTATATGTCAGTGATTTTAGGTTAGTCGCAATAAATTAGCCTATAGAGAAAACTCAGATTGTACAAGTGATAAGAGATCATAAAAAGTTTTAGTCGAGCTACTTTTTGCCATGCCGAGGGAAATGGGGCTGAACTGTTAGCATATTTCTAACTGAATCATGTCATTTATATCTCGATACAATATACTTTGCTGCCCCTTTTGCAACTTTCTCGAGTTCGTCATTCTGAATGTTTTATGAGGGATTGACACCGTTGCTTCGTCTCCTAAAGCCGGCATGATATACATTTTAAACGCCATGAGTTTCACTGCAAGTGGAGCAGATATAAAATTTCGCATTAAATACGAAGTTCTTTTTTGGCTGTTTTCGCTTCAAATTAAATTCTCTGAAATTGTCACTCTCAAACATATGAAACTGTCCAAATCTACATGAAATTATCAGATAGGCTCCTGACCAGACGGCGAGCAAGCTCGCCTGCTCATAATGCAGTGGGTACAGGGCCTCACAGCGCCGAGCTGTGACTAGAGGATACGGTGTCTAGGCACAAAGGCGGCGTCCTCTCCTCGCTGTGGGAGTGGCTGCTTTGCCCTTTCTTCTCTACGCGTGCATCGTCGCACACGTGACAATGTCCTTCTCTACTTCTTTCCTCCTCTGTCATGCGCGTTACGAATGCGGACCTAACGCATTCAGGACTCATTACAGAATAGTTATTACACAACCGCTCTCCAGTACAATGCTAATTGAGACTGAAACTGGCTGGAACGAGCATCGGTACAGAAATCATCCTCAAGCTCTCAAGCACTTCCGCAAAAAAACATCAAGTGAAGGATATATAAAGGTACTTCAGTAAACCGGGTTTTTGGAAGGAAAATAACCATTTTTCCGCGGAAAGAAACAAAACGAAAATTACGTGTTGCCGAGCATTCAGTCAACGTCCCAAAGTAGATGTATTAGCGTGGACCGGATGCCTCAAGTTTCATAACTTGCCGTTATCTAATTAAAATGTTATGAGCGATTTTCGGACACGCTCAGTCAGAGAATGGGGAACAATGGAGCCCTCGAATGCATGGAGATGGGTAGCAAACGTCACCAAAAACGAGTTCTTTTTTATACAAATTTTTTGGAAATTTTTGCATCTTTGAATGCAATAACGGTCAGTCAAAAATTTATTTAGGGATCTGGTTTGGACAGCTGGTGCTAGCATTTGTGCGAGTGATAAGCGCTCGGCCATGCATAGCTTATGTTTGCTGTGAGCAAAACAGGGTTCTTTTTTTTTTCCCCAAGCACCCGTAGGAGGCGTCTTCAAGTTCAGTGGGCGCTTAGGAGAGTTACACTGTGTCCCATTACAAGCAATAAAGAGTAAATAGCGCGTGTCCAAACTACTATCCGGGAAGAGCTTAATGCAAAAAAGTAAAAGCAGACACGCACATTAAAATAAAGAAAGAGGAATTTAATCTCTCCTTGCCATTCCTTGCGCTTCATTCGAGGGATAATAACTTGAGCGATTCTTAAAAGAAAAGTCGAAGTCGACCTATGCTACTGTTTTAGCTTGAATGAATTTACTGAGATGTGAGCAGTAGAAGTTTAGCGTGATATCGCGAAGTATTTTATTAAGTTACATATTTATTTTAGTAACGCGTCCCTCTAGTTAAACAGGTGAGCCTCTTGGGCGCCTCTATGTCATACACGTTTTAACATGTTTAAATAAAACATTTGCTTTCATTTATTATAAGACCACCATTTATGTTTTCGAAACAATATTCTGAGTGATTAAATTACTCCCCGAGCTTGAGAGTGTATGCAAGATGCTAGTGTTCGTATATTTAAAAGCAAAAATGGTATGAAGACAGAAGACTTCACACCATGTTTTGTATGTTTGTACCATTTTTGTATGTTTGTAGTGTTTGTATACTTAAATGCAACAATGGTATGAAGACAAAAGAACATAACCTGAAACCGTTTTTTTTTTTCATAAAGTGCTTTAGTTCAAATTGGTAAGCTCCAGTACCACAGGATATTAAAATTAAGAATGAGCAAAACTATAAAGGTGTAAATAAGCCAAATTTGCGATTCTGGAAGTATAGTCCTCACCGATGAAGAAGAAAAATACACGCAAGAGCGTCATTTACACACAAAAAAATCTATCATGGCATAAATATGCAATTTTATTCAATTATCTATATTTTAAATTGCCTGTTTGAAGTTCTGTTGAAAGCCTTAATTAAGATTGTATAAAGAATCTGGTGAATAATGCGATCCGTACATACAACTTTTTGAGTATAGCTCTCATTTCTGAAAACTCGGGTGCAGTGGTGTTAATTTATTATAAAATTCGTTTCACCCATAGGTGCAGTGGTGTAACGCTTTTGATGATACCGGGTTTCATTTCCTTTTTCATGAAATTGCAAATATAAGCCCGGTTTGACGATAAACAGATATGGTGACCAGAATGGCATTAAAGAATACTACTGCTAAGAATATCACCGTATTTACATCACATCAGTCATCGTCATTTATTGATTAACCTCCGGTTCTAGAGGCGCCTTTGAAAACATAGTGCATTTACTCAAAGTAAAAAAAAGAAAGGAAAAAAGAACGACTGGTGTTTTTTGGGGAACACTGAATCCAACCTAGAAAACAAGCCTCCTTTTAAAGTTTAGTACGGTACTGCTTTTATTAAAACGCGCAGTTGTTAATATAAGGTATTTTTCTTTCTTCTCTTTTTAGTCATTCAGTTTTCGAGCATAAAGCTGGGGAGATTGTTTTAACTAAGGAAACAGCACTTAGGTAGCCTATGTTGGCCAAACGAGTGCATCATTCATCAATTCATCATTTCTTAAGAGGCAGATGAGATATTTCAAGGAACGAGTCAAAGAATTATAAAATACGCACTGATATTAAAATAAAAATACCTGAAATAAAACAAGGAGTCAAGCGTAATAAATAGGTACTCTTAAAACCGTCACGATCAGAAGGTTTGTAGAAATTACGCCAGTTTTCTCAAAGTAGTAGCCGCAGGTCTACTGCTCACATTACTCGCCCAATCATTGCATGCCGACTTTATATAGGTAGATTGAGTCACATTTTCAAGATTGAACTCAAGGGAATTTGTGTCAACCCCACTTCAAAAGTATTTGAAAACAAAATTTATTAGAATAGAAGAATCAAATGAGAGTCGTCTGATTGTTTAATGGATGTTATACAGAAGTTCGCTGATAACGACTAGCAATATCAGGGTTGGCAAGACAGCTGAAGCGGCTGAATGTTAAAAAAGAGGACGTAAAAGAGAACAATCAAATGAGAGTCGTTTGATTGTATATTGAATATATCCAGTAGTTCGTTGGTGGCGTTAGCAATATCAGGTAGGCAAAGACACCTAAAGCGCCTGAATGTCACAAAAGGGGACGTTAAAATAGAACAATCAAATGAGAGTCGTTTTGATTGCTATATTGAATATTATCAGTAGTTCGTTGGTGGCGATTAGCAATATCAGGGTAGGCAAAGACACCTAAAGCGCCTGAATGTCACAAAAGGGGACGTTAAAATAGAACAATCAAATGAGAGTCGTTTGATTGTATATTGAATATTATCCAGTAGCTCGTTGGTGGCGATTAGCAATATCAGGGTAGGCAAAGACACCTAAAGCGCCTGAATGTCACAAAAGGGGACGTTAAAATAGAACAATCAAATGAGAGTCGTTTGATTGTATATTGAGATATTATCCAGTAGTTCGTTGGTGGCGATTAGCAATATCAGGGTAGGCAAAGACACCTAAAGCGCCTAGAATGTCACAAAAGGGGACGTTAAAATAGAACAATCAAATGAGAGTCGTTTGATTGTATATTGAATATTATCCAGTAGTTCGTTGGTGGCGATTAGCAATATCAGGGTAGGCAAAGACACCTAAAGCGCCTGAATGTCATAAAAGGGGACGTTAAAATAGAACAATCAAATGAGAGTCGTTTGATTGTATATTGAATATTATCCAGTAGTTCGTTGGTGGCGATTAGCAATATCAGGGTAGGCAAAGACACCTAAAGCGCCTGAATGTCACAAAAGGGGACGTTAAAATAGAACAATCAAATGAGAGTCGTTTGATTGTATATTGAATATTATCCAGTAGTTCGTTGGTGGCGATTAGCAATATCAGGGTAGGCAAAGACACCTAAAGCGCCTGAATGTCACAAAAGGGGACGTTAAAATAGAACAATCAAATGAGAGTCGTTTGATTGTATATTGAATATTATCCAGTAGTTCGTTGGTGGCGATTAGCAATATCAGGGTAGGCAAAGACACCTAAAGCGCCTAGAATCGTCACAAAAGGGGACGTTAAAATAGAACAATCAAATGAGAGTCGTCTGATTGTATATTGAATATTATCCAGTAGTTCGTTGGTAGCGATTAGCAATATCAGGGTGAGGCAAAGACACCTAAAGCGCCTGAATGTCATAAAAGGGGACGTTAAAATAGAACAATCAAATGAGAGTCGTTTGATTGTATATTGAATATTATCCAGTAGTTCGTTGGTGGCGATTAGCAATATCAGGTAGGCAAAGACACCTAAAGCGCCTGAATGTCACAAAAAAGGGGACGTTAAAATAGAACAATCAAATGAGAGTCGTTTGATTGTATAATGAATATTATCCAGTAGTTCGTTGATGGCGATTAGCAATATCAGGGTAGGCAAAGACACCTAAAGCGCCTGAATGTCACAAAGGGGACGTTAAAATAGAACAATCAAATGAGAGTCGTTTGATTGTATATTGAATATTATCCAGTAGTTCGTTGGTGGCGACTAGCAATATCAGGGTAGGCAAAGACACCTAAAGCGCCTGAATGTCACAAAAGGGGACGTTAAAATAGAACAATCAAATGAGAGTCGTCTGATTGTATAATGAATGTTATCCAGAAGTTCGTTGATAACGACTAGCAATATCAGGGTAGGCAAAGACACCTAAAGCGCCTGAATGTCATAAAAGAGGACGTTAAAATAGAACAATCAAATGAGAGCCGTCTGATTGTATAATGGATATTATCCAGTAGTTCGTTGATAACGATTAGCAATATCAGGGTAGGCAAAGATATCTAAAGCTGCTGAATGTTAAAAAAGGGTACCTCAGAAGAGATATTATACTTTCAATCGTCTTTGCAGAAAGTGATTAAAGGTGATATCACGAAATATTATGTTTATTTATTTATTTCAATATCCCCAGGGCCAGGATTCATTACGCGGGGGGGGGGGCATAAACAGATCAAATATCAAAACAAAATATGGGATAAAGGCAGCACTATTACCAAACAATACAGTGAAGAGATGAGGAATTCGTGGTTTACATTAGGAATTATGGTTGGTTATGGTAACTCAAAATGAATCGATTAACGATATGGACACTAAATATTCCGTAGGACGTTATTGGTATTAAAAGTGCATGTCGGCAGTCGTACGACCGTGATTCATTCCGAGTTTGAATAGGTAGTCAATGGGAGGGGATGATACGAAGGAAGAAGAAAGTCATGTTTAGAATAGGGTTAGTGTAATACATTTAATAAAAAAGACTCAACCGAGATATTTTGCAACGCAAGAAATAAAGAGGAAGCGATATGTCAGCTTTTATAAAAATGTAGGCCCATCCACTTCATGTGAAAATGGAGGACCAGCGACAACTTTACGACATCTATACGATTTGCATATGATTGCAATGAAAACAAGTACGCGACTTCGTTGTTTAATTGCGTTTATTGAATTCTAAAAGACTAAAGTGATGATTGCATTTTGGTCACTTATGGGCAAGTTTTAAACCCTATTTTTCGAGGCACTCCTCGAGGTCAGTTTTTTTCTGATAGAGCCTAAGTTTCTTTATCAGCATTGCGGAAGTGAAATAAAAGAAGGTTACATCGGCGCGTTCTGCTCTCAGCCTCGTGTCAGCGCACTCTTAGCTGAGATAAGTCGGTGACCGTAGATGATAGCAGGGGATCTGGACATCACTATCTAATAATGCCAAAGGAAGGCTGACTCACGCGGGTTGCCCCCTCTTTTTATTTATACTTGCCACCACAAATCGGAACCAAAGAGTGCCGTTTAAACCGGAGTTTTTTGTTAACATCATGGACGCATTTTTTCCCAAATCGAAGCACATAACAGCTTCCCTGTAATACAAAACACAGGCTTTGCAATTATAATTAGTAAAAACAAAATTAAAATCGCACCGCTATTTTGAACGGTCTCAAGGTTTGACACAGAGTTGTGTAACAGCGATGCCAGATTGATGCTGCGTATTTTAATTTGGAACATACAAAAATCTTAAATAAATGTAACTTCAATGAGAAGGAGGATATAATAAAGTTTGGTTTTAAGTATCCCAGCATAGTAGTTCGTGTTAGCAAAGATAGGATTAATGAGACTTTGCCGTGACATGTTAAAGGTTATATTAACACCAACTAATTTGTATGAAATCACAAATTGCAAGGGGGAGGTACCAAGGTAATAAAAATACGGCTAGGCGTTACATCAAGATTCATGCATAGTTTTACATATGTTAAGAGTCGCACCATGTTACACCTTTCCATAACTGTATTTCGGTTAATTTGAAAATGAAGAGTGTCCGAGTCGTTAGTTACTTCGCCATCGATAACGCGATCGCCTGCAAATAAACTGAGAGGGGATGAGATGTTCTGTAGCAAATAACAATGACCTGAAGGCGGATCCTTAAGGGACGCATTAGGTGATATGATTCAGGTAAGGATCAGCTTAGGCAGTAATGATAAGCTGAGGCCAGTTTGGTAAAGAACATTCTATCGAGGGTAGCACATTAGGGTTGAGATTATGTTTAAGTTTGTTACGTATGTTTACCTCATACCTTTTACTTTATGCTGAACGCCGTCGATGCTGTAATTGCTTTGTTCAACGGTACTGAGTTTTTTGTAGGTGTTCGCTACCGTATTTTCGATGGACCGCTAATTACTGTAGATTGTGCCCACAGTTTTGAGAAGCCGAGATTGTCTTTTCTCTAGTATGACAGAACGGGCGTTAAAGTCCTAATGTAGTGCGATATCGTTCAATTTGTTTTTATAACGTGAGCTTAGGGAGATTGGGTTGAGTTCCATGTCACCGGACAGAAGTTGCACGAGTAGAAATACGCATTCTACTATGCAACGCCAATAAAACTTGTGGCCAGGAAAATACCAGTAGACGAAGGTTTTTGGACGTCTTGCTGAACAATGTTGGAAATTTACCATTCTTGCATGAGGAAGAAAGAGGGGTTACCCCACTCCATAGTGAATATATTCATATGGCCAATATGGGACGACAGCGGCCGCCAGCCCTTTATTTGCTGGAGAAGAAAGTGACGCTGATGGAAATGCCGATGACCAGGCGTATGGCAGCAACGCAATCCAGAAACTCCAAACGTTCGCTTGCAGGCCAACCGTAGTCGATGTCGAACAATGGCATCAGAAAGTCCGTTATTGCACGCTTGCCGACGCCGACACCCCCCATGATGACAAAGAAAGTCGCGCGCACAGGAGCGCTACAGAAGGAGGACCAGAGGGAAAATAAATGATATTGTGGAGAACTGTAGCATATCATTGGACTGTAACACAGAATAAAACAAAAATTAAAGAGACACTCTTGACCTACGGACTTAAAGACACTTGATCATAGAAAGACAATTGTTTTTCGACAAAGCGGGCACTGTGTAAGGTTTATACAACCAGGAAGGATATGAGGTTTTGAAATTGCATCTAGAGCAGGCTTGCACACAACAAAGCGAATTAAGGGCAGGTACTGCTAAGATAGCGTTGAAGCGGTTTAGCATATGAAGATCCTGTCATGTGTTTGCGAGTCCCAGCCTAGGGAATGCTTCACTTTCAGACTGCCATTAATATGATGACGTACATTTATTTTGCTTAATCGGCTGTAGTGCCTCCGCTGTTGAAGGGTAATCTCGATAAACTGCATCAAGAATTTGTATGATTGAGAAATACAACCCGCAACAGGTTTGAAATCTGTAATTGCGGCCCGGGGAGTGAAAATTCAGAGCAACACACGAGGTAGGGTCTCCTTAGGCTCACAAGAGAATCAATGCAAGTGCCGTCTATTGAACGGTCTAGTAGTCGTAATATTCTCCGTGCAAGCACGCGTAGCTTACATCTTCGACCATCAGCCGAAGAACGTCACTTGCTCACTCTCGAACAGGGTCCACAGCTCCTCCATTACCTCGCAGAGTCGCATTGCGGCAATGCCTTTGTCTTCTTCGTTTGCACGTGCTCGTACCCGTGGTCGGTGCCGCAGGGGCGGTCCTTGAGCGTGAACAAAAGTGGGCATCGTGTATGCTCCCTTTCCCGCATCGGGTTACGAAACCTCGGGTGGGACCTCGACAAGAGAGCGTCTGCACACACGGCAGCTTGGGGGGGGGGACATCCTCTGGAAGGCGAAGTGCGCAGGCGATGGACGTCCGTTACCCAAGAAGAACTACCCGCTGTTGCCAATTTGGGAGACGGGGTCTGGGAGAGTCGGGGCACCGTCTCAAAGAAGAAAGAATCTAAGTACAAAGCAAACAATACATTTCATCGATTCGTGCTCGCGGAAAAAAGCACAATTTTCTCGCATCACCGCGGAAATATTTACTAAACACTGATCGCATATATGGCGAACATTTCAAGACACCAATCTTCCATCGTTTGAGGAGCGTCCCGAACTTCTGACGAAAGAGCTTGTCAAAGAACATGAGAGTGCTACAGATTGTTAGAGTCACTTTGGAATAGACGTTATAATGCCTCTCTGATCCTTTTTTATGATGAAAAACACAGCACCTGAGCGTGTTGACAATAAATTAATTTCAATTTGAATAATAATTTTATTTTATTGACTCAATATGTGTAGAGGAGACAGAGAAAAAAGAGCTAAACTATGTTGCGCTGACAATTCCCTACGTAATCCACTCAACAAAACGCACCATTACTGTTTATATGGTAAAAGTGAGACACAATAAAGTGGGTCCTGTATTAATTATAAAAAATCGACATCGAGAATCTGGCTCGCCCTTTTTTCGCTGTTTTTTGTTTTCTCGAAACATCCTGAGCAGCAGCTTTATAAGAGTTGTTTTATTCTGCCCCTTCCCCCTCCCCTCCCCCTTCTTTCCGCAGCAGACGGTAGCGTTGTGAGAATGATTAACAGAGCATTCTGGCCAGATCTCTATTTCTCGAATCCATAGAAATCGACACCCGCTTATAGACCACTCCAATACTCGCTTCCTGAGCGCCACCAGCATTGCACATACCATGCCGTGGAACGCGTTCTGCAGCACGCGCAGTCGCCCTGACAATATTTTCGCCTGGATGATAAGCACTGGAAAGGTGCATTGCTTGTTTGGAATTGTTTATTAAACAAAAAATGATATGGTAGCCCCCGTGAGGCAAGCAAAGAGATGAATCAAAGGACGTGATAGTCCTCTTCACGGGAGGAGCGTTCGTCGACGGTACAGTGTCCTGTGCTTCTGGCTTAACGCTCCAATTAAATAGCTGCGTAACATTCGCCATTTACCGAGTAGTACTAAAAGGAAGTATAGTGGAGAAACGTGAACCGTCCAAAACAAGGTGCTTGGTGCTTGGTCCTCGGACATAATGTTGTTTCGGGAAGCTTTTTTTCATAGAGGTGAACAAAATGATTATGTATGCCGCTATTCACCGACGCCTGAAACAAAACGACGTGCACGGACTTAAAGGCTATCCGCAACTTTCAGCGATGATTGTACCGCGGTGTGAGAATCGCGCTTTCTAGTTCCTGGATGATCGACTTCACAATAAAGCTGCTTGCCTACACCTTCCTGGGCTGAAAACATAAAGTAAGGCTCTAACACTGGTCTTATAAAGCAAAACTAGAATAACTTACGCGTCGCAGACCCTGCCTTGTACTGGTAGTTCTACGACAGTCATCCAGATGACAGCTGTTTTGATAGGCGCCATCGCGCCTCTTATTGGCAACGTGTGCAATCGAAAGCGTCGCTGTGGTCGGCCTGCCACGATTAGCCGAATGTTGACTATGACGTCAGAGAAGGATTTCTTATCAACGGGAATAAAAGTAATGGAAGAACTTCAATTTTGACGCTGTTGGCAGTGTTGCTTTCAGGGCGCTGACTTCAAGCTTCCACCGTGCTCTTTACAAACATCATCGAACTTGCTGCTCGCAAGGTAATGACGACACGAGAGGGAACCGTAGGAGGGCGCCACCAAAACAACTCGCCACTAATAGGTCGTGAAAGTTGTGAATTCAGAACTGCTTGATTTTGTTCATTCACGACATAGAAAATATAACGACATGTTTGAATAGATGTTCCCGTTCAAGGGTCGTAGCGGGAGTTGCCGATGCATCAATCGACATAAGAATTAGCTCAGAAAGCAATTTAATAAATGCAGAAAACACTAGCGGGCCATTGGCATGGCTACCACATCCCCTTGAGACGTTGCGTTACGACTTGTAGGTGATAGGTGAGTGGTGCATACCCTGGTACTAAGTGGTACAGATAACTGAAAAGCTTCAAAGTGAACATTTCGGTTGACATCTCTCTTTTTAAAAAATATTAAAATTAAATAAAACTTCTAACGATCTGTAATTTGAAAACCCAACGTTTCAGAGCTAACTCGGCCTCTTGATCACGGGCGGCTGCTGTGTCCTTCTCTCTGTCTTTGGAAAGCGCCAGGAGTCGTCTTTTCCGAATCGTCTGGTGTCGTTATAATCGCCCCGTCCGATTGTTGCATTTAACAAATTAGGTATAATTTGTATCATTATAAATGTAGGGTGTCTTCTGGTGCTTTTTTTCGACGCTTCCCGCATGACGCATTTAAATTCAGGGATCTAGCTACTTGGTCGCGTTCCAGCAGACCGATTGACATTGTCTTGTGTCTTTTGAATATAATAGGATTCTAATGCCCTAGTTACATTTGCGCTCTCAACTGTCATTACAGCTTACGATCGTCGTTGGCATCTCCCAACTGTCATAGAGCTCGACTAAGTTGTCCGGTGCTACACCGTTCATATGCCTGACAAACCTATAGTTGAGATGCGCGTCACGGGACACAGGCTGCATTTACATGGATGCGAACGTAGAACATCGAATCGAGATTTGACTATTTTGCTTGGTAGTGGATGAGTAGAACAAGGAAAAGTAAAAAGACAAGGTTGCGTGTGATTAGACCCTGTTCGATGCAATACGCCACGATCGCTTCCATGTAAACCTAGCCACAGTTGCAACCGAAACGATACAAAAACTGATTTCACAGTACCTTTTCTTAAAAGTGAAGCAATGCATTATATTCAGACTTTTCATTCAACATAAACGTTTAAAACAAAATAAAATTAACTTCTGCTGCTTTTTTCAGGGTGAAAAAAGTATGGAAAGCTCGCTTACAACCCCTGTGTAACGTACAACCAGAGCGCAGCTCTCGAGGAGGAGGAGGGACGGGCATGGGGGGGGCAAGTGACCTTCGGCATCAGCATCGTCATCGTCATCACCATCACGTGACTTGGGGGTCACGTGGACCTCGGGGGGGGTCACTGCTGACCCTCGGGGGGGGCTACGGGACCTCGGAGGGGGGTCACGTGACTCGGGGGCCACGTGACCTCGGGGGGTCACGTGATCTCGGGGGTCACGTGACCTCGGGGGTCACGTGACCTCGGGCGGTTACGCCGACGGCGACGCCGACGCCGCTCAAGCCGAAACGGGCGCCTAAGAGCTGCGCTCTAAAAATGAAAATCAAAACGTTTCGCACGAATTCAAGCAAGAAAGACATAACGCAAGTCTTACCGGAACCGACATCACGAGGGCTGCCGTCGCCAATTTTCCGCAATTGTAACCCAGTAAAAAATCTCCCAGACCGTTTTGTTGTGTTCGGGTGTCTCTAGGTGAAAACACCAGATTTTCACGACGTATTATAATGTGCACATCAGAGTGGCTTAGTGTGTTTTAGTCTCCACATCAGAGCGGCTAGTGTGTTTTGTGTGCACATCAGAGTGGCTGTGTTGTTTGGTGTGCACATCAGTGGGACTAAGGGCCGCTTGCATCAACGCCGCTTAGCAAAAAACGGAGGTTAGCCGGGAACCTAAGCTAAGTTTCTGGTTTCGTTCGGCTGCACCAAATTCGCTTATCGCTAAACCTAGCACTCAACTACGCTTATCTTGAGCGCTCAACATTGGCCGCTTTGCTTTTGCTTGTTTCTTAATCCTAGGACTATAAACATGGCGGCTGGTTTGTGGCGGTCGACGCGGTGGACGAAATTGGTTGTACAAAGTGTTTTAGGCCACAACAGCGTGAAAGTCTCGACAGAATGGCCTTCGATTGTGACAAGGATGCAAAATATTGTGTCGTGAAGTGTTTATCGACCCTATTTTCACGTTAACTCTCCACTCTCAGTGCGTGTTAGCCCTAACCGAGATACGCACGGAGCTGTGGGGCTCACGTCTGTCTTCCCGTTGGTTTTTCTGTCGACGAGCTTGTTCGTATGTACTTACTGATTTTGGCATAATTGTAACGTATTGCTATTTAACACCTTGTTAATTTCTGCTTGCAAAGCATATCCTTTAATCCGATCGGTGCGTTGAATAGTAGCCGTACATGATTTCGGCCATCAGCTGATTGGCGATACACTTCTGCCGTTTGCATCAGATTGCGGTGCATTTAAATAATAAAACTGCGAAAATTCAATTTCTTTAGTTTTGAGACAACCTTCAGTGAATTTTCCTTGTCTCGCGAGTAGAATCTTCACTTCAGAAAAAATGCGTTCTATAACCCCAACTTTTCTGGTGATCGTGCTTTTAGAAATGTTTTGCTTTATATCTTTCATTCGTGGCGACGACAAATCGTAACGACTACAATGCGAGATACGTTCAGCGCTGTATTGGGGCAGGCTGGGGCAGGTGATGCGAAGAGACGACCGTTCTCGTCGGCACGATGTGATGTACTAGTGGGAGTTTTCGTACTCACGAAGTCTGCCGCCGTCTATTTGATCTCAAGATCTACCTATTATCATTCGCGAACAAGCTTCTGGTACTCTATCAGCAGGAATAAAAAAACGGTTCTGGGACGACCTTGCGTGTTCAATAATTGACCGTTTGTATGATCATCAAGGGATCTGGCAGTAGTATCGCTTTGATGTATTGATAGTTATAGCATTCTTTGTCACTAAAGCAAAATATACGTAAGTTCTATTACCAAAGGGTTTGACACAATCAGTTCAACAACGGTACAGTTCAGTTCTGTCACCTTGCTGATAGCAACGAGTACGGTTGATGCAAGGTCTTAACTACTTCTATTCGACGATTTCCGGCCATTCTCGCAGCTGCCGTGGCGAGTTCGTCACTGTTTTGAACTTCATCGGTCTCAGGCATGACTTTATTTTATTAGTCATCTTACCCGCAACTTATTCTCGATGATGTTTTGTCTTCAGCGATGTAGCGGAATAGAGAGTCCTTCTCGCGTTCGGTGAGATTTGGGGCCCCCGATGGCTCCGTTATCTCAAAATGTGAGCACGAAAACTACTGTCACTGTCAAAATATTCTGTTATCAACCGATATTAAACACACAATCACAGATGTAAAGAGCATTCGTGTTGATTTAAAGCTTTGACTTCTGTTTCTGAGAGTTAAGCGAAAAAATTATTGAATTTGGAGACCTTTAATTCGTTACTCACCGAAGAAATACAGCGAAAAGCAGACGTCAACAACGGCTACTACGGCAGTTTTCTTTTTTTTTACATCACGTGACTCCTTTTCGCCAATCGTATTCATCCCTTTGAGCGTTCCCTAGTTCGCTCTGTTTGTCCCTACATTCCCTAGGCAAATCCAGCGTTTAGCTAGGGGCGCGTCTGTAAACCGGGCTTGCCCGGACACTTCCGATGAGTTCTAATAGACTTGCGACCAGTTGAAACATAAACGTCCCAGCGAACAGCTTCGCTAAACAACAATGGAACCACATCACCCGTAACATCATCTCGCCACCCTCGCCCACAAGCTCCATTTCAACGATCTTCAGCACCTCTCTGTCATCACGTGGCACACTCTCATCCCATCGTCATTAGATGCGGCGCCGCAGGACTTAATATATGGGTAACTTGCTCTTTATGCGGGCGCCGCGGCTCCCCGAACCAAAATAAATATATTATTATTATTATTATTAACGTTGGTGCAACCGATTTAAACCCGTGCTTATCCGAGCTCGGCTTAGGGCGCTAAGCCGACTTAGGAAAGAGCCGCTTTGGGCTAAAGTAAGCGACGTCTCGATGCTAACGGTAGCCCTAAGAGTCGTTTTAGAATCGGTACATCAGGGCCCGTTTGCTCGAAGCGCTAACCGCGGCTAAAGTTAGCCGCAGTACCTAGAAAGGGATTTTGAATCACGTGACTGGTTCGGTAGGGATGCGGGGAAACATGGCGGTGCTCCAGTGAGTGAGCGCCGCTCGCTTTGGAACTTATATGTCGTTGTAGCTGCAATATCGGGCTCGTTAGTCAGCAACGAATGGTGCAGGAGGCTTTCGCTTTGCCCTACCTCACTTAAATCGCAAAGCATGAGCAATGACCTCGCCGCATTGTTTAGATAGTCTTTCGATTCTGGCCATTCCTAAGCCTAAATGAACGCGATAATTGTCGGCATGGCAACGTCTTTGGAAAGTGGATTGCCTTGACTCAATCGGCCGGGTATTGATAGCACACAAAAGCAGACAGCTAGCGTCCCAATAAACCTTTTTCTAAATTACCCAAGCATCGAGGAAAACGCTGGAAGTGTAATTCTACGGCCGCGCGCGCTGGCCTTCCTCTCATAAAAGATTCGAAGTAAATAATCATAATAAGGCTTTGACGAACGCGCGTGCAAAGCAAAATTTGTTTTAGACTTTTTGCTTTAGAACAATTACTACTGCAGACGCCAGCACGTGCAAGCTTACACTCGTAGCATGCACCTCGGTACTTGGGGGACGCTGTCTGCTTTTGTGTGCTATCAATACCCGGCCGATTGAGTCAAGGCAATCCACTTTCCAAAGACGTTGCCATGCCGACAATTATCGCGTTCATTTAGGCTTAGGAATGGCCAGAATCGAAAGACTATCTAAACAATGCGGTGAGGTCATTGCTCATGCTTGCGATTTAAAGTGAGGTAGGGCAAAGCGAAAGCCTCCTGCATCCATTCGTTGCTGACTGGCGCAGCCGATATTGAGCTACAACGACATATGGATTGAGCGGCTTCTTCACCGCCATGTTTCCCTGCATCCACGCCCTACCGAGCCGTCATGATTTCAAACTCCCTCTCCTGGACTACGGCTAACTCTAGCCGCAGTTAATGCTTCGAGCCTACGCCTCCTGTACTAAGATGCCTGTCATGAGAGCGGCGAGCGTCCTGCCGTGCCCTCTCCCTTTTTCCTCCTCCCCTTCACCGAAACGACCGCGAGGGGCGCTGCCAACTGACCCTATCGCTCGCGGCCGCGAGAGCGCGGGAGATTTGACGTCTGCTATTGTGATACCAGTAGGGGTGTGCGAATAGTGCTTCAAATCGAATAGTGCAGTGTCATCCCTGGCGTTAACAGCGCAAAGAGAGTGCGAAGGCTATGAATGACGTGGTGCTGTACAGGCGGAACAGCGCACCCGCAAAACAGTTACTCCAGTCCACGCACACAAAAGAAAGACAAACTTACGCAGCGCTGGCTCACTCTTTGGTATATTTACACTTTCGTCTTCGTCTTCTTTTGGTATTATGGGCTAGGGCCATGGAGAATAATCGGGTCTTTTTCTTCAATAGGATGCTAAACCGTAAACCAAAAACTGAAACTAAAACTAATGTTAAAATAAATAAAATTAGCACTCAGTTGCGAGCGGCCGGCCGCGCCAGCTGCGCCGAGATGGCCGAGCGCCCAGCAAGAGTTGCTGATGATGATGTTGTAGCTGTTCCCATGCTCGCGCCTAGCCAAAAAAATAGGGTCGGAGGCGAGCGCCACCTCGTGGCGTTTGGCTACAATACGATGGCAGACCGGCCGCAATGGGAGAGCGAGCCACCTGACAGGCATCTTACTACAGGAGGCGTTGGCCAAACGCATACAGCGAGCTGCTTTAAGGGCTATTTGTAAGGAGCCAAGATGGAGGTTGAACGAAAGAGACGTTTGGCCACGGTGGCCCTGGCGTTGACTATTGAGGACGAGGAGGACTTACGTGAACCGAAAAGGGCATGCTAACATGAAGCCCTGGAAGTGCAGGGAACTATTTTGGTCTGCAGAGCCTAACTCTTTTCGTCGCACAACAAAAGGTCTCGTCTTCTGTCTTCAACAGCTGGCGCCAAAAGAAAACGACTTTGGATTTGGATTCCAATCCAAACAACAGAAGTCAGCTAGTTGGCCAGACTTATACTATCGCAATTGTACTAAAACGCCGCGGTCCACCGCCAAAATCCGGGAGCGAAAGTAGCTGGCATTTCTCAGAAGTCAGGCAGCGGACCGCCGGCGGACCTCGAAGACTGGTGACGTAAGATCACGTGATGCGGCCCGCGGACCAAAACAGCAATTTGGTCCGTCGTGTGGATACACCTGTTCCGCCGTGTTCCGCCGTAACGAAGAAGAGAAAGGACTGGATCTACCTGCCGTGAGCTGTATCGTTCCAATCCTTCAATTTACATTTCAGGATACCTTGAGCTTCAAAAAAACATAGCGATTACATTCCTTAGAATTTCAGGATCATTTTGATACCAGTTTTGTAATTTAAATGCTTCTAGTCGTCTCGGAGTTGAGCTCGGAATTGTGTACCACCCCGACTCCATCTTGGGCACCGGTCGCGATCGGGAGCTCGATACTGTGACGACGCTTTACAACTGGGCAGAACTGAGAATGGCGGTTTAAATGCTAAGTTCCATAGTTACCATAGACTAAAATTTACATTGAAATTCCAATTGGTTGTGGCAGAATACACTGGAATCTTTACTTGTGGCCTTGCACAATGCTAACTGAAACACCAGCTACGCCGTTCTTCTAAAGAAGGAAAAAGAATTGAACTTGCAGAGAACACCCGCAAATCTGAAGTTCGAGATCGAGGACTCTGAAAAGATTATTAAAATTACAGATTTGACTTGCTAATAAATTATTAATACCGTACCGAAAACAAAGAAGAAGAAAATGACTGAAAATCAAGCTGACCCGATCGAGGATTCTCCCCTCCGCTGACACCGATGGATGTTCATCAGACAATTTTGGACATTCATCGACACATTATCCAACTAGTCAGCGATGAGAAATCTCGCATCACAAAAGACACCGCGAGCCAAATTCTGCAAAGCTTGGCGCAGATGATGACCATCTGCGCCAAGCAAGAAACCGAAAACGAAGCACTGCGAGCTAAGTTAGAAGTGCGTGGCAACATCATCAGCTATGCAGACGTGCTCAGGGGGCCGGGAACAAGATCGGCGGGACCTGGAAGGCCACCACACCTTGCAGGAACTGCCGCTCAAGAACAGGCATATCCTGATGCCCCCCCTGAAAAGGCCACCTCTAACACTCGGCCTGAGCACGCTCTGCTCATATACTTTCGTACAAACCCAGGAAACACTAACCCGAGCAATGACATTAGGGTGTTAGTAAAAAAATACTTCAATCCACAGAATCTGGAACTGGGCGACGTGACTATCAAAGACATTCGAGACGGACTGGCGGTGCAATCGAGCTCGTTGCAAGGACTGCAAAACCTGCAGAATGCAATAGAAGAGCACGAATGCACCAGGAACATCCTTGTCCTCCGTCGCCCACGCAAAAGAAAACCACAATTTCGAGTGACAGGAGTAGACCCTGATATCCTACCAGCCGAATTCCCAACAACACTCCAGAAACAAAACCCCGGACTCATCACAGACACCAAGGATATACAACATCGGACGTCCTACAAAGAAAAATCTGGTAATCTCACTCATATATTCGAAGTCAACCCAAAAGACTATCAACACTTTAAAGATAAATCTAAATTACGATTAGGCTGGACGTCGTGCGCCATCACAGAGAACTTCTTTGTTCCAAGGTGCACAAAATGCTGCACTTATGGACACACCACCCGGAGATGCTCGTCGCAGATGACCTTCTGCACGATATGTGCAGCAGATCATCCTGCCGCATCCTGTGTAATTGAAAACTATGCAGAAGGGAAGTGTCGCGCATGTACCCTGAGAAGGCAAAATGCGAACCATCCGTTTGGAGCTAGGGAGTGCGGAACTCTAGCGTTTCTAACCCAACGTCTTAGAGAAAACACAGAGTATCCATAAGAGAGAATGGTAAATAAATTAGAAATAATACAAATTAATTTAGGAAAATCAAAAAATGCTACCAGCAATCTAATTCAAACTTATAATGAATTTAATTCGCAATTCGTTTTCATTCAGGAACCCCATGTCATAAATAATAAGATTATAGGTATACCGATCGGAGAACCTATATATGCTTCACAAAACGACCCTAAATGTGCCATAGTGGTAAGAGACAAAACTTGCTCAAGCTTTCCTATAATCACTGATAAAGACTTAATTGTATTGCAATGTACATATAGGAACATTGCAATACACATGATTTGCGTTTACATTTCACCTACAATTCCAATTTCACAATATCTTGCAAGATTAAACATAGTCATGATTAAACTAAAAGGTAAAAATTTAATCATAGCGGGAGATTTTAATTCGAAACATATGGCATGGGGAGGAGAAATCACGGACGACAGGGGGGAACAGCTTTCAAATTTCTTTATTACACATGACGTAACAGTAATAAATGATCCCAAATCATCACCTACATTTAGCACAATTAACGGACAAAGCTGGATTGACCTTTCAGTAGTCTCCCATTCCCTGTATAATCATGTCACTCATTGGGAAGTAAACGACATGGAATCATTAAGTGATCATAATTACCTTACATTTGGTTTATTTAACAATAGTCCGACAGTCCAAAAAAGACTAACAATAAAAGGATATTTAAAACTATTTTCTTTTATTAAAAACGATAAATGGTTTGAAAATTACACTAATCAAGACTATTCAAACAATAACATAGACCAAATTATTAATATATTTTATGATAAATTCCAGAACTGGATCAAAAAGTGCGAAAGAAATGTCCGTACGGATAAAAAAGGAGTACCATGGTGGTCCAATGAACTTACCGTAAAAAGATCAAAAACAAACGCCTTAAGACGAAGATATCAGCGATGTAAATCTGAGATGAGAATAACATATAAACAAATATATTATGATTATAAAGCAACTTACAAAACAGCAATAGAAGAGGCTAAAGTAACATCCTGGCGCACACTTTGCTATGAGGCCACTAAAATCTCCCTTTTTGGAACTCCGTACCAATTGGCATTTAATAAAATTAGGACTCCAATAATTATACCACCTATAAAAAAATTAGATCAAACATACACAGAGTCTCATATAGAATCAATTGAACATATTCTTAACTCCCTTTTTCAAAACGACGATCCATCTACTGACTCCCCATATATCATAGGGTTAAGACGAACCATTGGAACACCCCATCACTCCACCCAAGATTGTGACTTCACTATGTACGAAATTAATAAAATAATTTCTAACTTACGACTTAAATGTGCGGTAGGATTAGATGGCCTTAATGTAAAAACTATACGTCACCTATGGGAATATCATGCAACTTTTCTTCATACTCTCTTTAATTCTTGCTTAAAACAAGGATACTTTCCAAAAAAATGGAAAGCAGCCAAGGTGATACTTATTCCTAAAACAAACAAAGATACATCATCACCAAATGCGTATCGACCTTTATGTCTAAATTCTATCTTAGGAAAAATCTTAGAAAAGCTACTCTATAATAGATTATATTTTTTCCTTAACAGAAATAATCTTTTACAACCAAATCAATATGGCTTCACACATAACAGATCTTCCACTATGGCACTATACAAATTAACCTCATATTTGCAATCTTTAAAAACACGCTCTAGGCCAGCAGTAGTGGTATCATTAGATTTTTCCGGGGCATTTGACTCCCTTTGCTATCCGATAGTCCTAGCACATTTAAAACACACTAACTGTCCTACCAATTTATACAACCTGCTCTCTTCATTTCTTATA
Source organism: Ixodes ricinus (assembly GCA_037355805.1). Taxonomy (NCBI): domain Eukaryota; kingdom Metazoa; phylum Arthropoda; class Arachnida; order Ixodida; family Ixodidae; genus Ixodes; species Ixodes ricinus. The sequence continues at coordinate 43,957 of JAZHYW010042973.1, forward strand.
GATAGAAGTATACATTTTATCACTTTAGATGAAAAGAAAATAACGAAACAAATTAACCTAGGATGCCCGCAGGGCTCGCCGCTCAGCCCCCTGCTCTGGAATATACTCATATCTGATTTACTAGAAATGCAATTCCCTTACAATATTTACATACATGCATATGCTGACGACATTGTATTGGTTGTTGATGGAAATTCTAGGCGTGAATTAGAAACAAAAACCAGCGAAGTGCTGAAAATTATAGGAGATTGGGCAATAGAAAGAAAATTAAAATTTAATCATTCGAAATGTAATTGTTTACTAGTAACTAAAGGCGATTATCTTCAAAAAAGACCCCCAATCATTACATTTCAAGGTAATAAACTCACTTTCCTTCAAGAAATAAAAATACTTGGCGTAATATACGACAGACATCTTTCATTCTTACCCCATCTGCAATATATTAAACAAAAAGTTCATACACATACAGTGAGTTTGTCACGGTTTACATCAATAAATTGGGGAGTAACTCAAGCTCAGTTTAGAGAAATTTACCTTCGTAGCATACAAAGATATATCGTTTATGCCGCACCTGCATGGTGGACATCAACGCAAAATTCTCATAAGTTAAGATCATTAAAATCCATACAAAGAATTCCATTACTAAAAATAGCCAGAGCATTCTGTACAGTATCGAATAAATGCCTACCAGTGCTTTGTAATATATTACCAATTCACATAACTCTCGACATTGAGGTATTTATCTTTCATATATTTCAACTTAAAGAATCTCATAGTTTTGGTACATTATCTATTCACCCAAATCAGATATCCTACCCAATAGATCTTTGGTCCCTTCATCCTTCAAACAGATTCAATATTTCTTTCCAAAAATATGATATACGTAACGCAGAGATAGCTAACTCTTTATTAATATACACAGATGGTTCCGTGCTTCACGATAATGTAGGGGCAGCTTTCGTTGTACTTAGCAATACCGGTAGAATTATTAAAGTAGGTAAATTCTGCCTTAGAAAGTACAACACCATCTTTGAAGCCGAGGCTCTAGCAATTCTTAAAGCACTTCAATTTATCCTAAATGTCCAAGAAAAACGAAACTGCATACTCATTACTGATAGTTTGTCTGTATTACAGGCACTCTCAAATCCGGATAACACAATACCCCTGATATTCGAAATAAAACAAACCATTATCTCTATTATATCTATTACTACTCTTTCCTTCCAACATGTTAAAAGCCATTCCGGAATTTTCGGCAATGAGTTGGCCGACCAATTCGCTGATTCAGCACGGCGCTATGGAGAATATGTCTTATTACCTAGGTCTAAGAGAAATATAAAACAAGAAGCTTTAAAACTTGCCTATCAGAGATGGGATCGGGAGTGGAAGGAAGAGGAAGGTACAACAGAATTAATTAAATGGGTGCCATCAATACAAAACATTCCCCATTGCTTCCCTCCACATTTTTACATCACTCAACTGATCACCGGTCACGGTAGGTTCCCCTTCTACTTTCAAAGATTCAATATTACAACTGATTCCAACTGTCCATGTGGGCAGCAATGTAATGACATTGAACATTATTTTACCAACTGTCACTTAACTAGAGCTATCATACAACAATCTA
>JAZHYW010042977.1:0-82203 GCA_037355805.1 Ixodes ricinus
GCTCGGTGCTTTCGCGCTTTCGCTCGCCTTCGGTGCGTCAAGCGTCGGCGCCTCGATCATCGTACTGCGCGAGCCTCGCACTTCCGGGCGAGTGGAAAGCTTTTCGTGTCTTTGAGCTACCTTATCCGTGCGGTTACGCAAAGTGGTGCCCAAGTAGCGTCGGGGACAAGAAGCACCGGTTCGTTCGGATCCCAACTGACGACGGTGAGTTTGAAAGTTTTCACCCCAATTGAAACGTTTCCTAAGCTGATCTTCCAGCCACAAATTGCACCATTTGAGGGTTTTGTACTCTTTTAGGTAATTGAATATATCGTTTCATTCTTGAAATTTACAAAATGTCAACGTGATTTCATTGCGATGCACAGATTTCGGCGAGCGTTCTTAGCACGGTTTTGTGGATGAAGACCGTCCTGCAAATATTTTGTGATCTGTAGACTGTTGGCGAAATATCACCTCTTCTACCTCTCGTCGATTTCGTGCACAACAGTGTAGATTCCCGTCGAGTAAATTGTAGTCAATATATAAATATTCTCCCAGTTTTATAATATTTCAGAGTTCATATCTTATAATATCTGCCCGTTTTTATTAATGTATCTTGTGTAGATTCTTTTACAGCCCTGCGACTAGTTTGCCACGTTTTATTTCTTTCAGAAATTATTATAAAGCTGGATAGTAAAATAATTTAACTTCGGAAGGCACTTTTAAAATCTCGAAAGATTTACGCCAAGAGTGGCAGAATGCAGACAGCAGAGCTTGATCGCGAGATGTGCTATCCGTCCTTCTATGTGTAATTCTTTCGCAAGTTTTTACACCTACCGACGCGCTCCCCTCAAAACAATTAAAACTCACATTAAGCATTTTTTTCTCGTTTGTTGCACATAAAATAGCAACATTTGCATTATGTGTTGTTGTTTTTTGTGTATCCATACAGATTCTCAAGGCATGAAAATCACTCCAACAAGCATTAGGGACAGGGAACCCCAACAAACAAAAGGTAGTGTCCGTGGTCATTTTTTTGTGAAGTGCACTTGATTGCTGGTCAACCTATCAAGCTGAATATGTAACCATCAGCATGCTAGGTTCTGCCATAGTGATCTATGCAGTCTAATCTACGGTCAACTGTAATGTAAAACGAGAATGGATGGTGCAAAGAGGATGATAACAAAAACAAAAGGATAGTAGGAACAGCCCTATGGAATGTTTCGTAGCCCTGTCTCTGTTCTGCAAGTGTATGTGTTGAGACGAGACAAACTAATCTGTTCTTACATTGTCCTGTGCAGATCCTGAGAAGATAGAGAACACACAGACAGCAAAAATGAGAAAGAACAATGAAGTGGCTGGTTCACCCCATGGGCATCATAGGATCTCAGTGGCCACACCAAGAGAACCTGGTTCAACTCATGGTTCAACTTGACGGCACAAGTGACAGGTATCGGAAGTTCATCAAGAGGCCAAGAGAAATGAGAAATACCCAACTAGTCTACAGACAGCAAGGTCTACATAGTGTTAAGGAATATGTCTCTAAAAATTTTGGTTCAGGTCTGTAAGTGAGCAACAAATAAGTTTGCCCGAATAACAATGCATTGTGTTAACTTTTTATTTGCATGGACCAGTCAGAATGACACGAGCTTTCAACTGGGCATGAAATCTTTCGGTTGTGCTTCTTGAGCCCTTGAGAGACAATGTTGTCCACTGCATCAGCAGGTTGCTGCTTGCATGATATTTATGTAACAAAATCATAGACTAGCAGAAGCCTCTGAGCATCCACTTTGTTCAGACAAGTTGTTAGCCTGCTGGTGGCCAAAAACCTTTTGGCAGCTTTTTTTGTTTTTTTGGGAGGGGGGGGTAGCGAGTGAGGGGTGAGATCGGCTGCTTTTAACCAGTGATACCAGGAACTTTGGCAGCTAGAATTCAAACTACTTAGAGAGTTTCACTCTTTGAGAACTCAAATTTTGCTGGACAATAGCTGACCCACTAAAGTTTGCGTTATTGTCTTATTACACAGGTTGAACAATTGACATTTTATCATAATGTATGTTCGGTTGGTATTTGAGATTCCACAACCAATAGCCATTTAAATATATTTTTAGACATACCACACCAATAGGGCAGTTTGCATTCAATTCTCCGGCAAGGCTGCATATTTACTTCACACTGGGTTTGCTTCTATATAACACATATCAGAAATTATAATTATTGTTGACGAGGGTATAAAGTTGGGCAAGTTGGTGATTCATAATGATTAAATTGCGCAACAAGACGAAGAACAGAGAAGAAGACACAGCGCTTCTTACAACTGAACTTTCTTTCCACTGCAGCTCGGTATATATTACTGGCAACAACACAAACAAGTTTAAAAATATAAACAAATACACATAAAAAAATCATCATAAAAAAAAAAACTTCAGACAAGTTGTTGGCCTTTTTATTATTTTTTATGATGATTTTTACAATGTGTATTTGTGTATCTTTCCAAACCGGTTTGTGTTGCCGGTAAAATATACCGAGCTGCAGCGGAAATAAAGTTCAGTTGTAAGTAGCGCTGTGTCTGTGTCTTCTTCTGTGTCCGTGGTCTTGTTGCGCTTTGTAATCATTATAATTATTGTGTTTTCATGCCACAGAAACAAAAATTTCTGTTTGAATATTTTCTCTTTAATATGGACATCTTCAGTCCCCAAAACAATTCTCCACAATGTTAGTCATCCATAATCATGAATCAATGCTAACATCACAAATAAGAAACAATGAAGGTGGTATATATGTTCTTCATTTTTGTCATCTGCAACTGTTAGGGAAAAAACTGCAAATTATTCAGGCTGGAAACCCCTGAAAATTTTAACCATTGTCAGTCACCATTGTGTCTCATCTGAGAGTGGTGAAGCTCTGCGTAAATTCTGTAACCGAAGAGCTTTACTAGTCTGTTTTGTCTCACTAATATTTTTTCTTTTGTTTTTTCCCCCATTTTTTGCGTTTATCTTTACAGAGACCACAATAAAAATATAAAAACATGTATTTACCCATTTCGTTCCCAAGTTTTTTTATTTAACGTCAGACCCCGAAAATATGACCTATAAGTGGCGTGACCGAGACGATCGACCATGTTAGCGAGACATGACTGTATTGTGTTTTTCAATCGCGAAAACAGATATTCTCGGGCCATAGTTGCATTTGAGTTTCCGAAACCTCGTGAAAAAGCGCGATGACGTGTTCGCGCTAACAGTTTCGCACATTTTATCTTCACTGTAGCACCTCTTGCTAACGTAGATACTGCGCGCACTATTAATTTCTTTTCCGCATAGCAACGCTTGTTCAAAGTGACAGTGTAAATTGTTTTTCTTTGTCATGCAACTGACTGAATAAATGCGTCAACGAGTGCGAAAAATGCTGCATCTGTTTCGATTCCCTGGAAGACGCCGACGACAAGTAACGCACTGTCAACTGCTGGACACAAGGTAGGGAAGTAAAACTTACAATTCTTTGCCATAACAAGTGGCATGACACGCGCGAACCGTAAATTTCCAACCAAAACCTACCGCGGTACCGGCGGTACCGCGGGGGAGCGGTGGCAGGGCACGGAGGAGGGTCTGCGCCATGTTGGATTTTGAGCGGCTTCGCCTTCGCACATGGCTAAGAAGCCGCTGAAGCTAGCTCGACAGCGTCAAATGTCATAATTAAAACGTTAGCGCTCCATTTTATAAACATGATTATTGTTTCTTATTTTAGTTTCGCAATCTATTGATAGAGGAATGGTTCGCCGATTCGTTGCAGTAATGAGCGCCTCCCACCACGGAAGCGCTGCTGAGCACCCAGTTTACCCAGAAATCGACTCCATTGGGTCTATGGGAGTAACCGGGCACTGCCCATACGTGCAGGCGTGCAGCTCCCAGAGTTGCCGCTGTGGGAGAAATGGAGGCGTTGTGATCGCCATTAGTTCGGTTCTCGAGTACGGATCGAAGCCACTTTTTCAAAGAAGGCTCTATGGAAGTTTCCCAACTAAGTTGTTTTAGTAGCGTTTGTGCATACGTACTCCGCAGGCGAACGTCAGCGTGAGCAGCTGTTTCCAGACAAGGCGTAGCTTCCCACGTGGACTCGCGACCTCACGGGGTGAATGGTAACTTTCCAAGAGATTGCGCAGCGGGCGCATGACGTAAGAACTTCAAACAAAGTCAATTGAGAGAGTAAATGACACGAAGAACCTCCTTCCCTCGCCATTACTCTTGTTGCACCAAGGCACTCCTTACAATCCAATAGCACTAAGAATTCAAGGCCCTATACACGCACTCACCAAAAAACTAAAATCTATTAAAAACATTTTTTAAATCACTCACGACACAGTCTACTTCTGAAGAAATTTAAACACGTCTTGATCTTTCTGATGAGCCCGGAGATCACAAGAGTGTCATGTGTGCAGCACATCGGAAACCCCCAAAATCTTCCCGTAACCAAGCTTACCAAATCATAACGCCCGCATATTAGATGCACGACGCTTTATGTGCATCCCGAGATTATCAACATAGTCAAGGCAAGTAACTGCATTTGTATTACATAATTTGCGAATACGCATACAAAATAAACATTAAAAAGTAAACACTTCGACAAAAATCGGCCTGGTTAGGTGAGTAATAATAAAAGAAGCTGTAGGTACTCGGACCAACTGTGCTTAAATAGCCTGACGTTTCGCGGTCACTCGTGAAAAAGCGGCCGAGCTGACCGCGAAACGCCGGGCTATTTAAACACAGTTGGTTAGAGTACCTGCAGCATCTCTTTTTAAGATAAACAATGTGAGAGAAAAGCATTTTTGTTCCGATTTTGATAAAAGTTAAAACGAGACCGTTCTTGGATGCTGATTGGACGAGGTGCCACCGCTTGCACGCACTCAACCACTGATTGGATGAGGTGCCACAAATTGCACGCACTCAACCAATGATATGTTTTAGACCTCGTTCGCGAGTTAACAGTGGGGCAATATTTTGGTGAAAACGTCTCACCAACATCCAAATACGGAGAGAGATGTTACAGAGCCTCTGATGTGCTCGTCCTTAGAACACCTTCGTACGCCGGTCGATGTAAGCTTGTGTACGGCAGCGGAACAACGTAAGGTTTGCAAAAAGAAGAGCGGGTTGTCAACGGCTTCCAACGCGAAATTATCGCACAATCGCAATTTCTGCCTCCGTCTAATCTCACTTCGCCGCGGCGCTCTGTTCGTATCAGATAATCAACCTATTTCGGTCTGTTAGCAGACGACGTGCGTTTATTTCTAGTTTTATTTCCGCCTGGGAATAACGCTTCGTAGCAGACGAACCCCGTTCTTTGCCAGCGTTAGCGGATGAATCGTCTATACTCCGTCTCGTCCAAAAAGGGATTAAGGGCCAAAGCTACGGGCCGCCAGGTCCAATTACAATAATAAGGTTGATAGCTGGGCTAGTTGGTAATCGTTGTACATAATGGAATAGAACAGCGCAAAGGATACAAAAAGGAAGAGACAAACCGGACAGGACAGGGCGCTGACTCGCAACTAAAGCTTCTTTACTCACAAAAAAAGAAGAAGAAAAAGAGAAAAAAAAACACGTTTTTTACGCGATTCCACGCGCACTTTCCCGTGGTAGCTGACTACGGCACGCGCTGGACCCTCATTGTCAACTTCAAGAATTCCAGCTCCTTGCCAGACAACGTCACTGATGCTACGCTGATACATTTTTCTCCTCTACTCTGGATGTGGAAGGCCTCCAGCACCTCGCGTGCCACTTTGTCCCTGTGTCGTCCCAAGATGGTGGTGGCACTAAAAAACGGCTCGCATAGGCACTCTTTGCAGTGAACCGATAGGTGTCCTCCCACAGTCGCTTCGAGGAGCCTTTCATTCAAACAACGTCCCGTCTGTCCCACGTGTATGCGGCTGCACGAGTTCTGCAGCCGCACCCACGTGGGACTTTGAGCTATAGTTCTGCATTGAGCTTCTTTAGCGAAGCAATAGAAGTACTATTTACCTCGAAGATTGAGCAAAGCTTCGTCGTTGCAGCCGTTGCCTGGTATTGGAGTTTTAGTAGATCATTCCGATACCTCCGATAACCCATATAACGGTACTCGATAACGATACGATGCGTGCGCGAAGGCGGCGGCGGAGTATTGGATATTGTTACCGGAGTCATCGGACCAATCTACTAAAACTCTCTACTGTCGAAATGGCGAAGCTGTAGAAGACGTCATACAACTAGCCAAAAGTGAAATAAGAATTGATTTGTGGACATCTTACAACACCGCCACATATTGCCAGACAATAGTAAAACATAGTACCAGTAGGTGATAATTAAGAAGCTAGAAGACGCCGGTACAAATTTACAGGTATTGAGATGAATCAGAGCTCACAAATCATACTCAATTTGTAGAAGTTAACGGTGCTAGATCTAATATATTAAAAGTCACGTCAGGGGTTCCCCAGGGGTCCGTGCTGGGACCGGTATTATTTTTAAGTAGTATTAATGATATTGAAGACAACATTGACAACATTAGCTCTAAAGTTACCTCTCGCTTATTTGCAGACGACTGCTTAATTTATTCCAGAATTGTGCGTCCTGAAGATCAGATCACTTTGAACATTGCGTTAGAAACTATAAATGAGTCGTGCAAACGGTCAAAAATGCAAATTAACCTTCAAAAAACTGTATTCTCAAGAATCACAAATAAGATTAAAAACGTGTTTGTTTTTGGTTATGAACTTGACGGTAGTCCACTAGCGTTTGCCAGTAATTTTAAATACCTAGGTGTAACTGTGTCCGGAGATATGAGTTGGAAATCGACAACTTGGCAAGCACCGCTAAAAGAAAATTGTGGTTCTTGAGACGCAACCTCAGATTAGCAAGAGAGAAAGCAAAATTAACTGCCTATTTAACATTTGTACGCCCTGTCTTGGAATATGCGAGCACCGTGTGAGACCCATAAAAAAAAGAAAAAAGAACAGATTGAAAAATTATAAAAAGATAAAAATGTTAAATCAATAAATCAAATCTTTCTCTCCCATTGCTTTTCACCCGTCGAAAAATATTCCGTCTCTGCCTTCTGCGTAAATTTTTTTATTCACCACTTCTAAATCAGTTTCTTCTTTCCCCACCGGCTTATCTTTCCTCCGGACTCGATCATTGCAATAAAATAGCCCGGACAAAGTGTTTTTCCACAGCACATCAGCACGCCCTTCTTCCTGATGCAATTGTGGACTGGAATGACCTTCCCGAAGACATCGTCACCATTCAGGACCCCATCAGATTCCGAGAAGCAGTATCAAACATTGTACTTAACACCCACTCCCCTCTCTAACGCCTTATGGCCCTGAGGGTAATGTAAATAAATAAATAAATAAAGGAGAGCTGCCAGATTTATCACATCCAGACACCGAAGGACTGAGTCTCGTCAGTGCGATGCTCACCCAACTCAACTTGCCGCCAGTGTAAGAACGGAGGGGAGTAGCCAGACTAAAACTGCTGTATTTGATAAATAAAAAAAAAGGTTAAACATAGATTCGCTGCGATAATTAAAGTATCGCTCTACTAGAGGACTTTGAGGACGCCGGTAGCCTGTAAAAAGTTTAATGGAAAAAAATCGTTTTCTCGCCATAAAATAAAAATGAGCGCACACTTATCAAAGTTCCTCCAGACATGGGTTCTTGATGAGCGTTGACATCGCTTCGACACAAAAGAAAAGAGCCTAAAAAGAACAGGAGGGTGGTTTTAAATGCGATTAAAACTCTGGTCAGTTTGTATGGAAAATTTCTTGAGAGAGAGACGAACTTTGCGGTATTAAATTAATCTAGGCAGACCCCTGAAAAAAGTAATCGATGATTAAGGAGGCCGGGATGATGCGCGACTCTTTTAGCCAGATAGGTTCACGGTAGTACCATAACACGCACACAACGAACCGAGGCTCTGTTAACTTTGTTATTCTGTACTGCTTATACACCTGCTGATTGTATTGCAGCGATTAACCTCGAATATTTCCTCGCCCAGTGATATATTTTTAATGCCAAACATGCTATTCAATGTGTCAGAAGTTGAAAATCTAAAAATCAACGGTATCATAACTTGGTGCATCTAACTGGAAGTAAGAAGCAGTAAATATTTTTCGGGTTATTGTTTCCTGTCAACGCTTACTTTCATCAACATGGTCCTACACACGTTTTTAACATTATGTTCATTTTTCGACCGTTGCGAGTGTTGCTGTTTCACAAAAAAAAATCCACAGCAACCATTTAGCATTGACACTGCGCAATGTGAAAATAATTACAATCTTTTATATTTAAACTTTTGGCGAGCGATTTTTCTTGCAACATTTAGCCACCAAAGAAAGAGGAACAACGGCGCATGCGCGTCGGTTCTCCTGCAAGAACGACGGTCACTTCCCGCAATGCTTTGGCGTACCATTTTGATTCACACGATTGCCATCGACCTTCGCGCTTCCCGTGCCCCGTTGTTCGGCAGCATCATGAGTTGCGGAGTGAATTTTACGACAGTGTGAAATGCGGGACATTTTGAAGATTTGGGAATCTCTCGCGGGACGCGGAACACAAGCCCTCATTGCAGAACAGTCCCGCGAGTCACGGGACGGGTATCTGAAACGAACGTTATTTCCACACGCTCCCGTTGCCTTCCATAGCGGCTTTTGGTGTCAGAAGCCGTTTATACTGAGAGAGTTTGGCCTTTTTAAGGATATTTTGACAGTCTGGCAACCACAGCAGCGTAGTCTGACAACCGGGGGATGACTAATTCCGTCCGCCATTTTGTGGCTCTGACTCATAGGAACTCTATGCGATTTCTCAGGAATAAAGAAGAGAAAGAAGTAACGCCATTTTGTGTTATCGCGAAATCCGCTAGTTCTAGCGGGCAACAAGCTCCGCCCATTGGCCAAACTCTCTCAGTATAAACGGCTCTGTTTGGTGTTGGGCTAGGGCGGCGCCTAGCGGAACACTCGGTCCCTCCAAGCCGTTCACGTGATATTTCTTGGCCCACGCGCTCCCATAGGGTAGGGAAACGCGGAGTGACCTGGGGCCCTATGTTGCGCTTTTTGGACTCCCACGGCGACTAGGGAGAAGGAAGTGACGTCAACAACGCAGCAAACGCAGATTGGATGTTGATTGGTGAGAGTCGCTGATGACGAATATCCGCAGAAGAAGACAAAGAAAACGTGAGCTTTGTTTTGTTCTGCGGAAATTCGTCATCAGCGACTCTCACCAATCAACATTCAATCCGCGTTTGCTGCGCTGTTGACGTCACTTCCATCTCCCTTGTCGCCGTGGGAGTCCAAAAAGCGCAACATAGGGCCTCAGGTCGCCCTAATAAAGCCGGTCGTGGTTGAAACATTGGCCGACAATTACTTTAAAGCACTCCTCGCAATTATAACAATATAACAATTCTGTTTTCGGTTCAGAAGTAGTGTGTACCAAAACAAAATAATATTCCTTTTTTTTTTCAATTAGCGTTATTTCGCGATTTTCCTGTATCTGCATAAAACTAAACACAGAACTATAATGCTTGACGTTGCACATCCGACATTCCCAACCCTCCCTATCTTCCTAAACGTTCATGTGTGTCGTCCTAACACCAGAAACTGGCATTTTAAAGGTTAAAAACGAGACGTTGCGAATATGGGACGCGCACTTTCATGCAAAGCTAACGTCAAGTGACTCAAATCGAAAAACATGCGTATTTACAATAATATTACTATCTCTTCTGGGGAAGGCTGAGCAACCGTTGCATTCGTTTTCGCGCACAAAACGGTGACTCCCAGAGGAAGCAAGAACGCAGCGTTATTGCCTTCATTTTAACAATGTACACACACATGCAGGCTTGCGCTGATGATGCCTCAAAACCGAAACGCTCGTAGCGTGATTCGTGACTGCACCACGCTCGCTTCTACTAGAGTACAGAACCCAGAGATCCTGGGCTCAATCCCCACCCTGCCCGTTTCGATTTGGATGAGCATCGTACCGGCGTGCGGTCGTGTATCACTACTGCGTGATGCACGTTAAAGACCCCGAGCTAGCGGTTGTACTGCACTGGCTAAATTGCTCATCTACCAGCTGGGAGACTCGTCGCCCTTGGAGGCAGACCAAGTTCTAGGCTGTATAAACATACACACATCCCAATTTTTCTACTAGAGTACCTTCATACACACGCACGCTTTTGCTTGAGTGGTGACATCTCAGCCATTTTTCCGCCCAATCGTTTTTTTAATGCATTTTGAAGGGCGCGCACTCCTGTGTCACTCAGCTCGAGGGCGTAGCTATCGCTATGCATAGACGCCATATTACCGCCCAAGTCACGCACCGAGTGAGCGAGAGCATCACGCGCTGGCACATTCAGGGCAACAATGGATGTCTTCATCCTGAGACAGACAGACATGTAGGCACCCTATACTTCGTTTCAGCTTGGGTCCAGACGCAGCCGATGCTACAAGCACGAGCCTGTGGCCCTGAACAGTGCCTGTACTGCACGAGCGCGCGTGCTTGGCAGGGACGCTGGAAGCCCGGAGCTCGCGCTTGTAGCATCGGCTGCGTCTGGACCCAAGCTGAAACGAAGTATAGTTCTACCCAACCTCGTCAACCTCGTCACGCCACTTCTGCAAGGAGTCGCTAAAATTAGCAAGTAAACCCACAAAAACGACACTGATACAATTATCTTGTATAGTATCATCTTATTTAGTAATAACCGTGTCAATATGCATTACATGTTGCATTTAAGTTAAGAAAACAAAACATAAAACGTTTTTTCACCAGTAAAAACTAATTATCACCGTTAAGTCTGGTAACAATGTTTTTTTGCCGAATCTTTACAGATATATAGTGAAGCGTAGAATGGAGCCAACGAGGTAGAGGTTGAATGGAGCAACCCGTACGAAAATGTCAGATATGGCCCTGATATATTTTATATACAGCCATATATGATAATATCAGGAGTCAGATATGGCCATATTATGCCATATATGGGGGCAGATACGGCCATAATATTTTGCCATATAAGTGGGCAAATACTGCCAGCTGTGGCCATATACGTGCGTAGATACGGTCATATATCGCCATATACGCGTGCAAATATTGCCCCTGATAATGATATATGGGCCCGTTTCGTTCGTGCAAGCAATAAGTCATATGTACTCGCTAAGACACTAGTTGATTGATCTATATTACATGAGTCTCATGTAATTGGTTAACTATAGTTAACATTTTTAAAGTGAAGTTATTCCAGGTATTTGGACCAATTAATCAATTGTGCATTTTGAAGATTGAGGACAAACGAAATTTGGTTGTATGTTTGACGTGTTACAATATGACGAATTGCGACCGGAAAGCGAGTTAATCAAATAATGGATTTTAGATCGCAGCTCTTAGGCGCCCGTGTCCGAGTTAAACGGTGTCGGCGTCGCCATCGGTGTAACCGCCCCGCTAAATTTAGCGAGAAATTGAATTGGTACGTATGTCACGTGACGTCAATTTTCCCGCTTAATCTAGCAGTGAAACTAATTCTGTTCATGTTTCCCCGCTAAACTGAGTGGGGAAACACGAACCGTTAGCTTACTGAAGGTACTCCGCGTTAGCCGTTAGCTTACTGAAGGTGCCGCGTAGGGTACTCCGGGCGCAACGGCTTCACAGCTGTGAAGCCGTTGCGCCCAGAGTACCTACGCGGCACCTTTCAAAACCGTTCGCGCAGCATCGCATCCGTTCGTTTGCGAGCGTCGGCGATTCATCGTGTGTTGTAAGTCGGAAGAATAAGTCCGTGGGGTCTTTTATGTGTAACTCTTTCGTAAAAAAGTTTGAAATTTAAAAACGCGAACCTAACAGTGTACACATAATTTTAAATTTATTGGTAAAAATATATCTACATATTTATGGTCTCCAAACTTTTTGGCTAAGGGGCCGGATCGGGGATCTGTCGCGGACTCGAGGACCGGGAAATAAATAAGTAAATACAAATAAGGGAACAGCAAATAAATATCATATATAATCATTTAAATACAAAATTGATTAGAGTAGCCATGAAAAAAAAATCTAAGACAATCATGAATACATATACTTTATATTAAAAAGTAATTTAGCCAAGAATAGCATTACACAATTATTGGGACAAATAAAACTCATCAATCGAAGCGCCTAGAAACTTTGGCATGTTCACAAAGGGCCCAACACTAATCAGAATGGAAGAACTGATGCTGACAATATGCAACAGTTATATCATGCTGTCATAAAATATATGCTGCAACAGAAAGGAATTGCAGCATACCATTAGTTACACAGATATGATTCAGGGGACTAAGAATAGTGTTGCTGGTGATTTCGATGTCCAATGAATAATATGGCGAAAGGACCTGTGTTACAACAGGCAGTCTCCTCTCGTTCCTCGTGGTGTCTTAGCTTGCGCGGTTGGTGCGCGGCACCGTTTCTGTACTGTGGGCGCCGGTAACAGCGGACTTGCTGGAAGCGGGCCACGGGCTTCATTGGAAGGACCACGGTCAGTCACGGGCCGGTCGTAAGACCTCCGCGGGCCGGATTTGGCCCACGGGCCGGGGTTTGGAGACCCCTGCTTTAAGGCGATGGATTAGAAATCCATTGGGGTCTCCCCTCACAGGTTCGAATCCTGTCAGCTTTTTTTTTTTGCCCTACAGAGCACGTAAGCATGTGCTCACGTGCTCGTGAGCTCCGTAGGTCCGGCGTCGGTGCACGAGCACCGACGCCGGACCTACGGACATCGCTAGCCCCTAATGAGCTCCGCCCCTAAAATGTGCAGTTGCTCGCCGCTATGAGATGCGTGCCGCAAACTCGGTAATCCGCGGACGTATCCCTCTCCTTCCGCTCGTACTTTCTCTAACTTGACGAACACTCTGTCTCGCGGTTTATGCCGACGAAACGATCGGACGATCGTCGGGATACCGAGTAATTGCTACAGCCGAGCGCGGTACAGTTTACCATTGCTCTCGCTGTAAAGGGCCGAAGAGTCAACCACCAGCATGGTGGATACCGGTGTTCGACGTCATGATGTGACGTACGTGCAAGGCATGGATACCGGGTGTTTTTTTTATGTTTGCAGATTTGTTTTAAAAGAAGCCATGAAAGCTACACTTATGCGGTTTGTGCGAGTGAGTTATACGCCCAGGGGGACATTATGTAGTTTGCTAATCTCTGTGATAAGCCGGCTAATTAATTAAAATTAAATATTTAACTATTAATTAGGGAAAATAGACATAGGGTTTCAATTAGAAACTTGCTGAGCGTCGTCCAAAACCCCTAAATCAGTAATTTTTAGAAAGACTTTGAGCGCGTGTGAAGCGCAGTAGTGCGCTGAAGTTACCACTCGTGGACCAGGTACAAGGCTGGGGCTAGATAAGAGACGGAAAAATTGCGCGGGCGCCTTACCGAAACCGCTAGCCTTGTACCTGCTCCACGAGTGGTAACTTTAATGCACTACTACGCTTCTCACGCGCTGAAAGTATTTCTGAAAATTACTGAATTAGGGATTTTGGACGACGCTCAGCAAGTTTCTAATTGGAACCATATGTCTATTTTCACTAATTAAAAAGTTAAGTAGTGAATTTCAAATAATTAGCCGACTTATCGCAAAGATTAGCCACCCACATAATGTCCCCCTGGGCGTATAACTCACTCGCACAAATCGCATAAGTGAAGCTTTCATGGCTTTTTTAAAAACAAATCTGCAAGAATAGAAAAAAAACCTGTATATAGAAGGTTGCCTTATTTGATTGGGGCTTATCTGCCCTGATATGGGAGGCAGATATACCCCTATTTGGCAGACCCAGATATGGATATATAAAAAATTGGGCAGATCTGGCTAGATAAGGCTTATATAATCTGATGTGCTCGATATGGGCAGATATGCCAAACTTTTTATATAACCATATATGTTTTTATTTTATATAAGTCCAGATATTCCATTTTCGTAAGGGAATGGACAGAAGATATGTAAATACTGGGCGAGATTCAAAATAGATTCCGAAAAGATAGAAGACTGGAAGATAACTTATTCGTCACCACTCAGTGTATAGAAATACCAACGAAGAACAAAACTCCTTTATTGTTAGCTTATTTGAACATCAAGGGAGCGTACAATAATGTGAACCAGGAAAAACTCTGGGGTCAGCTGAAGGAGTATAATATAGATACAAATTTGGTTAGGTTTCTTCAGCAGGTGTACATAGACAATAAGGTAGTGATAACATGGGAAGTAGAAACTACACAACCCGCAGCAATAAAAAGAGGACTCGGGCAGAGATTTCCACTGTTACCTCTGCTCTTCATAATCTATCTCAGTAAAATGGAAAAGAAATTAGAGCAGTGCAACTTAGGGTTTGATGTGAGTTATATGGAAGGAGGGAGAAATGTAGTACAAGTAATACCAGGACTGATGTATGTGGATGACATAGTACTCATGGCAGATAACCAGGATACATATTAGGAACTAGCTGGAATATGTGGAGAGGAAGGGGACACCTTGGGCATGCGTTTTAATAGTGACAAGTCTGGAGTAATGGTGCTTAACGATGAAAGAGGGTATCCCTAAGGATTCAAGACATTGTAATAGACCATGTCAGAAAATACAAATATCTGAGAGTCTGACTCAATGAGGGAAGGAAATATCTAGAGCAGTGGTTCTCAACCATCGATGTCATGCGGACCCCTTGTGGATCGGCGGAGATGGCGGAGGACCCCCGTTCATGGTGAGAGGAGAGGAGAGGTATAGGTTAAATAAAATAATGATTTAATAAATGGGTATGACTAAGGGCTAGTGTGAAGTAGACCTCTCTTATTGACGTTCACACCAGAAAACTTGTCCAAAAACTGAAACATTTATTTTCGACCTGAAAAAAAGACAACTTTTATTGCCGCGCTTGACTGATGAGGCAAGGCTTCGCGGACCCCTAGAATGCCTTCGCGGACCCCTAGAATGCCTTCGCGGACCCCAAAGGGTCCGCGGACCCCCATTTGAGAACCACTGATCTAGAGGAACACGAGGAGAATATAATTAGAAAAGGGAAAAGAAATTCATCTATTATGAACATCAAGGCACTATGGAACTATAACTGATATGAAGTGGTCAGAGGTATATGAGCACAAAGGAGTTGGTGGTAGCTGCATTCTCTTGGCAATGTCCATTATCATATACACATGAAATTTGAGGTTCAATCAGGATTAGAAATTCGACAAAGAAGCGTAGGCAGATTCGCGCTGGGAGCACATGGCAAAACACAAAATGAGGGAGTACAGGGGAACTTGGGATGGTCGTCTGTTGAGAGCAGGGAGGCAATTAGTAAGTTGAAATTTGAACAAAGGTTGACCAAAATGGATGATACACGGTGGGCACGGAAGGTATTCAAGTATTTATACATGAAAAGTTTAAGCACAAAATGGACAAACCGAACCCGAAACCTTACATTTCAATACCTACACATTGCTGATGGGGCTGAACAGACTACTTCAGTGAAAAAGGGGTGAAGGAGGCAGAGAGGAAAATGTGGGAGGGGAGGATACAGGAGAAATCAGCTTTATCAGTGTACAGGTCACGAAAGCAGGACATAAGAAAGGAAAAACTGTATGACAATTCACTGGGAAGTGCTTTGCTGTTCGAGGCGAGAACGGGAGTTTTGAGGACGAAGACGTATAGGGCTAAATTTTAGGAGACAGACACATTATGTGCGGCGTGCCGTCTGCCGTAATGATAGCGAGACACTAAGCACTTGGTTTTGGAGTGCACTGGGCTTCGCCCTGCCCTCCCTGAAGGGGTAACAGATTTGGCCGGGGCCCTGGGTTTTACTGGCCACGATGGAAGGACGGAAGAGAAAGGATTACAGTGACAAAGAGACGATTAGAAGATTGGTGGAAATTATCTAGGGAAAATTAAATGATAGACAACTAACTATCACAGCTGGGGACATGGCGGGACAGGGAAAATTGGGAGTCCCTCCCGCGTGGCTCCGGCCCAAAGTCTCAACCCTGTCTCCCAGTGGGTCCGGTGCTGGAGTAACGCCAACAAGGTTTTACCAGAAAAAATTGGCGACTCCCTCGCCGGGGGGAAGAGGCAGGGGGGTGATGTTCTTAGTTTTTTTTTTTTTGCCAGATCCCCCGAAGGTCATTTTGCTGGTGATAGTTAGGGAGAGAAAATTGGTCTTAAAATGGCGGGAGGAATCACTTTTTTGTCTTTTTAGACTTAGGCTACGTGGCGCAAGCTACCACCTGTTACAAAGGTATAGTTATTAACATCCATCCATCCATTTATCTCTAGAAAAGTTCGGCAAACGTTCGGCTTTGCCGAATCCCAAGATTCGGCGCCGAACTTTCGATTCGGCAAAAGTTCGGCCCATCACTGTACTTCGTTTCACCTTATGTTGTACCGCAGCGAAGGCTACAAGCGCGACCTCATAGCATTGGCAGCCGCTCTTAAGTCACGAGAGCTTGTGCCGCTGAGATGTGCCCCAGAGCAAGGAGCTCACGCTTGTAGCCTATCCTGCGGTACAACGTTTAGCCTCGTACCCATCCACGTAGTCCCTATATCCGGTATGCGTTCCGAAAAAAGCAAGAGATTTCAACCCGGAAAAAGGGGGAAAATATAGAAAGGAGATAACAAGAAGGAATGATGGTTGCAATTAAGATTTTAACATGTTCTACTGGCGAGACGAGAGGAAAGCGATGTTTTCACGCATACCGGAAGTTCCAAAATTGAAGATGGCGGCGCTCAAGTAGAAAAGGTGGTTTCCATAGCGACCCTCGCACTCGGTCGGACTCAAGGCAAATGTGTGAGCCAGCTGTTACAAAGACATCCATCAATATTTATGAACCTTCCAAATCGATGATTCTAATATCATGAACTGCAGAAACTAAAACCCATAAATATTATGAAACTTAAGCGCCGTTCACACTCTTGCGACCGAGTGCAACCGAGAGAGACCAGACCGGTTTTAGGACCGGATGCGACATACAGCGGAGCTGGTCCTAAGAGATCGCAAGAGGCTTAAAAACAGGTTTGGTCTCTCTCGGTCGTACTCGGTCACACTCGGTCGCAAGAGTGTGAACGGGCCTTTAGTTGTGCTTTAATAAAACACTAAACCTAAAAATAAAAAAAAATTTTTTGGTACCTAATTAGGACAGGCATGTCTCAAAACTAATGTTCATCGAAAGAAAAAAATTTTGGCCCATTATTTATCCTACAATGCGAATTTTTCGATTTGCGGGCGAAACCGAAACTGTACCCCTCTGGGGCCAGTGGGATGATAATGATAGCTTTTGTCTCCCGGGAGTGTGCTTTCCGAAAAAGGAGGATTGGCCAGCTAAAGGCCTGTCCAAACAGGCTACTACAAACCACACGACTCCTGCAAAAGTCGTCAAAATTGAACCGTCCGGCAGTCGTCGGTCGAATGTCTGTTTGGACACCGGCCAAGCCAAATTCACGACTTGCCTCCTCGCCTCCTCCACTTGTCGTTGACGTCGGTGCTCGTCAGACTTGACGTCACACGCCACCTGCCAATGGTATGCCTGATGCCTGTCTATCTCCCGCGGCTCACGAAGTCGCCGACCTTGCTACCGCCGTCACCTCGGCAGGAAGGCCAAAGAGGTCCGGCTTCGGATGGATTTGGGAGATTCCTTCGTCGAAGCGCGCGTTTCGGCCGCCTCGGCTCAGCTTTTTTTCGTCAAAATCCACGCTCGTAGCTCGAAAAAAATTAATAAAGTGCAGTGCGCAAAAGGGAGACTTTTAGTTGTATATAGAAACACTGAGAACTTAAGAATATAGCATTTATTTTATTAAATTTCAAACCAACCACGTTTGTTTGTCTATACGAGGTACGTTAGGAACAAGAGCCGCGGGAATCCGATCCAATCCACAGAACTGCTGGACGATGACACGACCTTGGACACGACGCGGGCTCGCCTGGCTTGCCCCCTCACACTCGAGTCTTCCCTTTCCCATTTTCGGGACTTCCAAAGCGGCGGAGGCCTTGAGCGATTGACCGACAGCCAAGAGAGCGTGTGAGTGGCTCTCCGGACCCACGTGATGAGCAGAGCAAGGCCGCCGTGGAGGAAGCGAGGGGAGATTTGACGGGGGAAGTCTCCCCGGCAGATTTGACAGAGGGAAGTTTCCCCCGACGGCCGGAAGCGCAGCGCAGCAACGATCTGCAGGAGTCGTGAGTGTTGTAGTATCCTGTTTGCGTCACCCCTTAAAGGGCAACTCCGCTCAATTCCGAAAAATTTAGGCTTACATGTGATTCCATTTCACAAAGCACTACTAAACAGCTCTACGTCTTCGAATTCGCGAAATGTGAAATATTATTTGTGTAATCTTAATTTAAACATCAGCTGATACCGAAACCGAAACTTCGGTTGCGTCAGGCAACATTGGCCTCGTGTTGTCAGAGTCATGGCCACGTCACGTCGAACCACGTGGTCTTGTGACGTTCGTGGGGGCGAGGAACAGGACACGCGACGCGGGCAGGTCGCTTCGGATGGCGTGGACGGTGATGGCCCGGGGAGAGGGGAAGGGGAGAAGACGAAAGAGGAGAGGGGAGCGGAGAAACAGACCGATAAGCGCGCAGGGCAGCGCAAACTAGCGCATCCGCGTTACGGTGATCACGTGGACGCCCTTGAGCCAACACCGGGAGGAGAAACTCATGACGTCATCGTTCAATTTCGCTCTGAGAAGTAAAAACAAACAAAACGCGAGAATGACGTAGTCATGCCTTTGGCGTAGTGGGTCAACGTTGGCCGCTCCAACTCCGTCGCATTGACTGCGCTGACGATTGCGCCTCACGCCGCACGCTAGAGTTGGCAGATTTCGGCGACTTGGCTCATTTGAAAGTTTGCTGGCCAGTTTATTAAATATATAGACGGAATTAGATCGTAATATTTGACATGGGGTCTTCCTATATGATACTGAAGAGGGCTGCATAGTTTTCTAAATATCAAAAATGAAGCGGAGTTGCCCTTTAAGGGGATACTACAACGAAATTTCGGCGCTCATTTTTTGGTCTATATGTGTTCAAAGAGCAGTATCACATGGAACATACCAATATCTTGTTAAAAAAGTCTCGAAAAGGAATTTTAAAACGAATTAAACGATTAGCAAAGAGCACCTGGTGGATGTCGCTAACGCCTCGTTTGTAATGCTCGTCTAGGAACCTTGACAGCTGGTGACGGAGGTCGTCTCGCCTCCGGCCACGACGAAGAAGGGGGAAGGGAGGAACTCCCCTCTTCCCGAGAATCCCTTTTGTGTGTCGCAGAAGTCGCTATTGTCCCCCTACAAGATTATAGAAGATTAACCCGTCACTCAAAATTCGTACAAAAGCAGCCGCTTCGGTGGCTGGAACGACTAGGCCATCCTCTCGACGTCAGCCTCGCCGTAGCTTTGCTCGTCTTGAGACGACCGTACGACTCACTGGATGTGCTCTAAGCTGGGCCTTCTCCGAGCGCTTGCCAGAGTGGGCCGTTTATAACGAAAAATACAGCCACCAGGATCAAAATACAAACGTGCGATTGTCATTTACGGATATTGTGGATCATATTCAACCTATTTCTGAACACGACGGGAACATTTCAAATTTCGTTGAAGATCATTCCACTGGCCCCAGAGGGGAGCAGTTTCGGTTTCGCCCGCACATCGAAAAATTCGCATTATAACATAAATATTGGGAAAAATTATTTTTCTTTCGACGAACATTAGTTTTGAGACATGCCTGTCCTAATTAGGTATTAAAAATTTTGGGGTTCAGTGTCCCTTTAAAGTGAAACTGCACTTTAGCGGCGTTGGAACCAAAGTTGAGTCAAAACCCGCTGCTCTTTCAATCGACTGAAGAAAAAAAATATTTGTTGCACTCCACGCTGCGAGTTGAGACATGTCAGCCCACTTGGCCACCGATCCCCCTCGATCGACTGCTGCCCGCACGGGAGCTAATTTGAATACCGTATGTATCCAAATTTGGCACCGCACATTTTCCCTGTCTCGGCACACACACTTGCAACCGAGTACGACCGAGAGCTAGAGACAAGACCGGTTTTTAAAGGGATGCTGAACCGAAAATCGAATTTCAGAAAACATCGCAGAATCGAATAGGTGGGAAGCTACAAATCCCCAAGCGTCACTTATAAAGCGGTATCTCCAACGGATCGTCGTATTTTTGTAAAAGAAGAGCGCGCTATAGTAGGTTACAGGTCTAGAAGGTAGCGGCAAATGCCCCTCAAAGGGAATGATATATCCCTCCGCCACCTTTCCATCCAATAGCGTCCCATCGTTTCCGTGACGTCGTGGCCAACGCGGGAGAGGGTTTTGCCTTGGTTTGACTATTTGCTTTATCTTTCGACCTTGACTTAGCGCTGTGGAAGCAACGAGAGGGAGATTAGAAGTCGTTTTCGTTTCCGATGGAAACAAAAACGACTTTGAGAGATTAGCTTCCCCCTCCGATGGATAAGGCCACTTTCAGGGGCTCGGTTTCCTCTCCTATGAATACAAAGGTCGCTTTCTAAAAAAAAAAAAAGGGGGGGGGGGGGGGGGGTCGGAGACAAGTTGGCATCACTCTGTAGCCATTGATCTATTCATTGAAGCGGAACAAGGGGTGTTTCCAGAGGAACTATTCTTTCGACTGCGGATGGATTTCAAACAGTCGCATCACGATTATGGGAGGAGCTTCTCCTACCTTCTCTGACAAGTCCGAAAAGGCGCGTGATTTTGCGATTCTCATTTTCTCCTCTTTTCGCTTTGACTCCGCAAGGGCGCGGAGAGGAAGGGGAACGAATCTATTTCTCCTCCTTCTCAACTCTTCTGCGATAAGATGACGTCAAGATCCTCCCTCATTCGCTCCTTTATTTCCTAGAAATACGGCCATCCACTCGATATATGATGTTTCGTGGTTTATGGCGCCCTGTTGAACACTTCTGCAAGCTTATTCTGTGAAATTCGAATTTCGGTTACGACCAGATGCGCTGGTGCGGAAAGAGTCTCGTTTTTTTTTTTTAGCACAACTTGACAGTACTCTTAACAGCCGGCTTCAGGGATCAAAGGTAAAGAAAGTTTTTGGCTACGTGGATGATTTTTGTTTTTATCGCTTCTGACACAAACTCTTTTGAAGCAGAGACTGTCAAAAGCCCTGACCTCTTTTGAGGAATGTCTTGGCACACTCGAGGTCACGCATGAGATACCTGTGGACAACACTATTTGCTTCCTTGGCATCAGATTTTTATTTCTCGACGACCGCATCTGTTTGTGTTACGAGCCACGTGCGAATAAGCCATTGATTCCGTTTTATTCAGCCCACTCCAAGCTAGTCAAAAGAAGTATTGTTAACCTGTGTTTCACTCACCAATGCACTAAAAAAGTCCTTTGAGCATTTCATCCCCACTGGTTTTGAACAGGAGGTTTTACGGTTGCTCGCAGCTGAGTATCCCAAACACACTCTTGTTGTGGTCGCGGAAGGCCTTCAAAGGAAGAACTGTCTCGAGGAAAACAACGGGAGCCAGCTGACAAGACAAAAAAGAAAAGTTGTTGTGATACCACATATTCACTGAGTGTCGCACAACTTGAAGAAAGTAGCAATGCGATTAAATGTAAAGGTAGTGTTTTCTGCACCCAATAAGATCATGGACCTGCGCAAAAAAACTATCAATGCCTGGCATGCGTGCCAAACACGAATCTGAAAACATGCACACAACGAAATTTGTCGACTGTACAGATGGTGTGGTTTATCGCATTCCGTTGTCCTGTAGCAGGCACTACGTCGGGCAGACGGGGCGCTGCCTAAATGATCGGCTTCGCGAGCACAATAACAACGTGCAAAGACAGAACGGTGGCTAGCTTGACTTGCATTGCAGGAATTGAGGCTGTACCGTACTGTTTGATGAATGCGTAAAAATTTAGAAATACGAGTCAACGTTAACACGCGAAATTGTAGAAGCAGAACACTTTGATTATTTAGGAGACACGCGTGTTGCTATGCCGTCGATTGCGTTTTCGGAGAAGGAACTGGTTTTCCTGAGAACAAGATAGTGTTTTTCCCAATCATGCTCTGTAATGCTTATTTCTTTGCTTTTTTCGTTTTGTTTGCTGTCGTTGTGACGATGATCAGACTATAAATGCCAGAACACGTATTCAATAAACATCAGTTGAAAGTTGCGCCTTGTTGTGTCCTGTTCTCGCTTTTGTCCTCGTCCTTGCTGCGCACGAGATTGCATAAGAAGTCAAACGAACTCACCCGAACAACCACTCTTCTTAAAACCCGGTCTTGTCTCTCTCGGTCGTACTCGGTTGCACGTGTGTGAACGGGCCTTTACATCTAGCGGTCAGCCTACAACGAAGACCAAAGAAGGTCGACTTGTATGAGCGCTAAGTATAATTCTCGAGCCAATCGCGACAGTGGCGTCACGAGGGTCAGCGGCACACACCCGGGGCAACAGCCCGCCGCGACCCCCCCCCCCCCCCGCTCTTGCGTGGGCCGCCGCGACTCCTTCCCCCCCCCCCCGCCCTCGCGTGGCCCGCCGCGACTCCCCCCCCGTGGCCCGCCGCGACACCCCCTGAGTCCTGCACCCGGGGCGGTCCGCCCCCCCCCCCCGCCCCCCTTGTGACACCACTGAATCGCGATAACGACGCAAACCCAGGCGCTCCCACATGTCACTCAACCGCCGCTCCACGCACTCTGCTGCAAAAAGCGGTGAAGCTCGACGCACACGCGCTGGTGCGAGGCAGTGTAAGGGCTGATGCGAGCGGCGCTACTGCCATCGGTACACTGTAGTCATGGCATGAAGGCATGTGGCAGACATAAATGATCTCACCAGGAGTGAAAGGCCCTAGCTGGCCGCCATCACACTATTTTTCCCATCTTTCTCACGACTTTTGGCTCCAGAAATCGATGACATTGTCTGGAAATTTAAACGATGACGAGGCCAGCGCGGTTGACGAGCATTCTCCATCTTTTGTTTCACCTGCAGACTTCAGTCAAAGCGCAGTCGACGCTACATGCCAATGGGACCAATCAAACAGCGTCAAAAGCACGACATCGTGGCAACTCATCATCTTTCTGTACTGGTTTTCCTTTTTGAAATGTGCTAAACCGAACAAACGCAGCAAATGCCCTGCATCTTGCGATTTTTTTTTGCTTTGTTTAAGCTCATTTTGGCGAAGTGGCGCTTAATTTTCAAGAAAGGAAATGAAAGCCGTTTACAACTCCCTGTACGCCGAATTGGAGCGCAGCTCTTGAGGAGAAGGGGGGTAGGCACGGGGGGGGGGTAGGTCACGTGACCTCGAGGGGGGAGGGGCGAGAAAATTTCCGCTAAATTTAGCGGGGAATATTTTCCGCTAAATCATAGCGGGAAAATTTTCCGCTAGATCTAGCGGGAAAAATTTTCCAGCTAGATTTAGTGGGGCAAATTTTCTGCTAAATTTAGCGAGGAAAATTTTCCGCTAGATTTAGCGGGGAAATTTACCCAGCATGCACCGCGCATTTACGCCGACGCCGTTCAAGCCGGAAACGGGCGCTAAGAGCTGCACTCTAAAAAGACTTCAGCAGAATATGTAGTTCATGGCACGATTTGGTGCCAATGGCACAGCATTTCCATCACATGGATTCTGTGTTTTCAAAATAAATCTTTAGCAGAGTTCGGAGCTTTCCGTCTGTCAGTTCTCTTTTATCCCTTCGCTCCAGGGTTACCATGTCTCTCCTGCAGCTCATACACACGAATTCTCCCTCCCTTTCCCAAGGAAGTGCTTCGTTTTCTCGAGTTTTCTATTCAGTATTCCGCCAACTACGTCTCGGACAGGGGATATCACTTCTTCCGGAAGTGGTAGATAGATCGCATTCGTCGCTCTATACGTCATTTGAGAGCCCAGTCAAATGTTACAAATATGCAAAATAGTATGTGCGAAATAGGCACATACTATAGTCAAATTCAACATAAGAAAACCAGTGCAAGGGGGAAAATGTTAGAAAGTAAGAAAGCTGAAGTGGAGAGGAGCGACCCTCTTTCCACAACGGCTTTTCTCGTTCATGCACTTTCACCCCTTGCACTGTCTTCCTTATGTTGTATTCAACTATGACAAAGCAAGGTCATAGCAGATTCACTGTACTTTATTGGCTTAGTGGATAGCAGTGCACGCACACAAAAACGAACGCCATAACATTGCGATTTTTGGCTTCATCCAATCATAGCATCGACTGAGCTCCAACCTGAAATGAAACGAAGTATATCCGCGCTACTTCAAGGGCATCCGAAATACTTGTCGGGCATCCTCCGCGATACTTGTTGGGTATCCACGAAATTTCGAGCATCCGCGATATTTCTTGAGCATCTGCGACATTTCTCAAGCACAAGCATTATGTTTCCAGCACCTGAAATATTTCTCAGAGTATTCGTGACTTGCAGTCTCTGGGGCAGTGTGCTATGGGAGAACTGCAGATTTGCTGACACACAAATTTTGGGTGCAAACACAGGATTCAAAATAAGCCACCACAAAAATGTGTTTTCCTGCATTTTGTATAGCATTGTGCACACAAGCTGTTTTTATATAGTTGATTTGGAAACTTATTTTACGCCAACATTGTCCTAACTTATTGCTTAGTCGACCACATGGCCTTTGTATTTTGGCAACCCAAGAATTCACGATGTATGCCTTGCGCTCGTATTACTAGTCTATAGAAAAAAAGTGCTATTTGATAAAAATGCGATTCACAATTTATTGATGGCACAGGAAAGGACGAGATGGAAGAAAAACATGAACGCTGAAGGCACAAAACGACTGAAACCATTGCAAGATCAACGACTTTCCCACAGAATGTTTTGTCTGCCAGTCTTTGGCTGGCAAGATCTACAGGAAATTTCCGTGCAGATCTCTTCACTGGAATGTGACGACGTCTTCGCCGATCTCGTTGTCGCTAATAGACGGGCCCTGTTCGGTGGGGGTGCACTTCTCGGTGACTTCGTAGGATGCCGAGGCTTTGTACTCTGAAAACATGACAAAAAAAACATGCAATGAAGCATACAAAAATCACTGGATAATCACTACATTTAACATTCCATCAAATGCAACGAAGATGCGATGGCACTTGATGAAGTCATAAATGAGTTGCACTTTCTAAGTATAGCGGGGAAAGTTGCGACGTCATGTCAGGTGACACTGTGGTGTCACATAACAGCATGGCATCACATGAGACCATGTCACGTGACACTATAATGATTTTCTTACTAAATTTAGTGGGGAGACTGATATCACGTCACCCGACATCATGTGATCTCAGGTCAGATGGCACTGTGGCATCAAATCAGGTGACCACATCAATTTAGCAGAGAAATTGGTGTAACGTAATGCCATTAAGTCACATGACATCATGACGTTATGTGGTCAGACCGCCATGAGCAAGATAGGCCCATGGAGGGCTCTTTTTTAGAGCTATTGCTTTATAATCTAAGTGGTCGAACATGCTCAGTTAAGCCAGCAGCATCAAACCAGCATCAAACTGATATGAGCCTTCAGAACAGGCTCACATTTGTACCTGGTGCCTTTGAAAAAAGAGAACCATGTACTATTTTCTACCGTAAAAATAAATTGCACAATGCGGAATGCTCAGTCTATGACCAAAAGTAGCACTAGCTATTGGGACCAGATACCATTATGTTTTTTTAAGACACCCCTTCTCCCACAATAAGTGGTATGAATGCTCTGGGCAGCACTCCTATGAAAACCAAAAGCAGCATTTGCAGTAAAACTACTGTTCCCAGCTGTGAACAATCAACTAAGTTGCACATCTATCTGCTCAATCAGTATACCAAGCAAGGAAAAGCAAGGGAGTACTCACGGTAGCGGTAATAGTCAAAGAGCTCGACAACTCCAGGCTGAACGTTAGAAACCTGAAGGTCCCTCTTCTCCAAAACACGGAAGCAGGTTTCTGTCACGTAGAGCTGGAAGAGAAGTCACAGGACGTCTAGTTACTTCTGCTGGGCCTTTCTCAAAACCTGTAGACACTTCCATTTTTCACACTGGACTTAGTGAATTAGTTGTGTTCCTATGATCTAGGCTCATTCTAAACCACCTGTTTGATGTCTGAAAGAAAGGTACAAGTTACTCTTAAAAATCAAGGGTCATTTCATAAGAACACATTAATTTTGTAGTCCCTACAGTCCCATGTAGTCTTTTGCTTCTGAACAATTATGTCGCAACGTTTCGAAAAGTCCACAACTACAGTCGTCTCGAAGAGTCCACAATTACAGTCGGGTTTCCTTTTTTTTTTTTTTATTGTCAAGCATTCAGAAATTACCTTGACGATTGAGTTACAGATGCAGATAGACTTTTACAAATAACTAATAGGTAACATTTTATTTACTTTTGAAATATCCAAACAAATGAATCCGAAATTCTTCAAAAATGCAACTAAGTTATAGGCAACTACAGTAATTTAAATATTTTTGATTAGTTACATTACAGTTCTAAGAGCCAGAAGCATGTCTGCAGAATAAGACCCAACAATAAATGGTGTCGTGAACAGCAGCAGTGGAATGCATTCTCGGAACTTTTGGCAGTCTTTTTGTCTTTCTGTTGAATAGCGATAAGATGCCGCTTACAGTAGACTCTCATTAATTCCAACTCCAGGAAGTCACAAATATTAGTTTGAATTATCAGAAGTTTGAATTATCAGAAATTCATCTAAATATGATACTAGACAGCATTATGATTTGTTACATGGATAGCTACACATACAAAGCAGATTTTTGCCAGTTTCCTCAACATAGGCCTAATTATAAGCAAGTACAGGCATAACACATTGGTGAAAGAACTGAACTTTGTCTTTGCAGACGTCCAGAACACCGGTGCGGACTACAGTCCGTAAAACGCCTTTAGTGTATGTCGGGTATTGCGAGGATACGGGAATACAGTAGACTCATTAATTCGAACTCCAAGAAGCCACGAATTTTGTTTAAATTATCGAAAGTTGGAATTATCGGAAATTCGTCTAAATATGATGCAAGATAAAATTATGATATGTCATATGAATGACTACACATACAAAGCAGATATTTAGTGATTTCCTCTCATAGGCCTACTGATCATAAGCAGGTATGCCATACATAAAACATTTGTGAAATGTATGACAAGTTTATTTATCCCTTAAAAAAGTTGTTTATCGTGGACTGTTTAGGCAGCAGATCACAACTCAAAACAACATTAACTTTGTTCATCAGGCCAAGAGGTTGTCTAATGTGGACTATTAAGCAGGGAACACATGAGCAATGAAAACTGGCACCGCGCGGCAGTTTTCATAGCAACTTGCACAGATGCTGTGACGTGGACCTATGCCATGCCGCCACGTCACAGCGTCCGCGCAAGTTACTATGGAAATGTTTGCGTGGTGCCCGTTTTCAGAGCTCATGTGTGCCCGCTTGAGCCCCGTTGAGTGCGCTTCTCCCCGAGCACCGGTGCACCGCGGAGAAGCAACACCCGCGGAAGCACGCTCCGCGGGTGTTGCTTCTCTGCAGCGCACCAGTGCTCGGAAAGAAGCGCACTCAACGGGGCCGCGAGAACAAAAAGTATGAATTAAGCGAAAATGCCGTTCGAATTAAGCGGCTTATAAATACAATAAAAACATAGCGGGACAACCAAAATTTTCAAATCTGTTTGAATTAACCGGAAGCACGAAATATCCGAGTTTGAATTATCGCGAGCCTACTGTATATGATCAGTGCGTGGGGTGCAGGATGTTGTCTTCTCAATCAAGGTAGCAATCATTTGAAATCCATACTTCTTGACTTGCCAAGTACTATAAATGGTTTCCTATTTCTTTTTTATAAGTTGCCTCATTAGTATTCTATATTGCATTGATGTTTATATGAATAATGCAAGGGATAATAACCAAATAACAAGATAAAAACAGTATTTCAGCCTTAGGGGAACATACAATAAGTGCTCATCCTCCTGCTACAAATTAAATTAACAATCATTTAAAATGGCTAGCTTTCATGCACATAAAAATTTGCACTGGAGATACATAGCAGTAACGCATTAGTTGCAAGAAAACAATAAATAAATGCAGGTCTTCCATTAGATTAAATCTTAGAAGAATTCATACTGTACTCTTAAATTTAAAGGGGCGATGCAACATTTTTGTACTTTGCGCAAATACCGCTTAGAACGGACCCCTGACATTAATGACCTATGAAACACGCGTTCGTTTTGCACCCCACGCAATAGAAGTCCCAGAAAAAAATTAAAGAAAAACGAGCAGCGTTCACCCCCTCAACTCGCAGCCAGAACAAGCGGCCACGTGATCTGGAGCCTGTTATATGCCGCCAAGGTTGATCATAGCCACGCGCTGGGGTTGGCAAAGCACAGGACACGCGCTGAGTTCCAGACATTGTTATGGCTCGGCTATTGTCGTCGTTGCAGCGATTGGACACGGGCCACTACCCGAATGCTTCTCGAGCTAGTAATTATCACGAGCCCAAATCGAGTGCCCACGCAATGCTCGGGTCCAATCTATGAACCGCATTCAAATATCGTCATTTGGGTGTACTGCGATCCCCACGTTACGTCATCAAATTTTGCAAAGGAGAGATTGAATGAAAATGATGGCTTTTGTCCTTGAAATTACACCGCAACAAAGGAGTTTCTTGGCCAGTGGCGTTGCGTGCGAGTATCCTTGAGTCCCAGTAGTGCCAGTAAGCTCGTGCAAAGTGCAAAACATTCCAATTGAATATCGTTGCACCGCTTCCTTTAAGCAAAACATTGAAGATGTTAACCAAGTCAAATTCTGGAATGAGCTCCTGGGGCACCAAGAAATCATTGTCCCTAAGTCTCCAATTCCGCCCAATGTCTACGAAAGCAACAAAAACAAAATTGACAGAGACCTTTACCTTTGAAGTTCTATGGTACATAAAATGCAGTGTTCAGGAAGTAATCATTTTAATTTGTTTAGGATACCATATACAATCCTGTATAGTATATGTCATGTGACGTGTCGCATGACTTCAATTCTCCAGCTAAATTTATCAGGTTAACTACATTGGTGTATAGTTGACGTGACGTAAGGTTATGCGACATCAGTTTTCCCATTTAGTGGGAAACTGAATTGATGTATGGGTCACATGACGTCAGGACACGTGTCATCAATTTTCTTGCCAAATTTAGCGGAGAAAACTGAATTGTGCGTATTGGTAATGCTACGTCAATTTTTCTGCTAAATTTAGCAGGGAAACAGGATTGGCCTGTAGGTCCCGTGACATCAGGTCACGTGGCATCAAATTTCCTACTAAATTTAGCGGGAAACTGAATTTGCGTGTAGGTTACAAGTGGAAATCCACGGAGGGACGGAGAAAATTGGGGGATTGGGATAGCAGTAAAAAGCATTTCATGCTTTAAAACCATGTGTGTATGTGGACATGCATGCATGTTCTGTATGTGATGCTTGCTACCTTTTACACTATATTTAGAACCTAGCCTGTCTTACCTGTTGAATAAGCAGCTGAATCTTGTTATCAGTCACAACATACTTCTTGATAACACCTGCATTCACCAACTGAAAATAAAATATAGGAATTAAGAACACATTACATAGTTATCTTCATGGCACCTGAGGAACTCTTTTCAATGCCTCGTCCATACGAGATTTCAGCACTGTTAGCCACAAGTCACTGCATGTCGGCATAGAGGTAATGTTCCCTTAATTCGCGATTTTTTCCCCACAGTCCATCAAATGTTGCATACCTAGTACTATTCCTATTTAGTGGCATTTATTCTCGTGATCCAACTTCTTTGCATAAGTTGTTGGTTTCTATGTGGTATTCAATTATCATTATTGTGTTTGTTCACGTTTTTTTCTAATGGAAATGAATTAGGTTATTTTTGTTTATCAGCAGCCACAAAATCTCCTGATCTTGCAAGTGAATTATTTTGCAAGAATGCAAAATGAACCTTTGGAAATCATTATTGGTAGCATATCCGCTTCATCTATGGAACCAAAATGTTTGGGGGGTTCATGTGCAAGAAGAACAACGGGCACTGGCACGCACCAGCATACAACACAGGATTAAATTATACCAGCTGTGGATGTTTAGACATATATTCAAAATCTAAGGTGTGCTGTGCCTTCAATGCTATAAGCAGCCATCAAACTGAAGATACTAAGGCTAGGATTAGTGCCCCTCAAGTGGAAATTGGTACAATAACGTTTCCCTCCAAGGCACTTCCCTAAGAACACAAGAACAGGCATATGATAATCATTTCAAATGCAAAACAAATGCACTCTTACCTCCTTCAAAGACTGGTCATCAGCTGAAAATCCAGTAAGCAGCGAAATCTCAACAACTGCAGCGGAACTCAGGAATCCTTTCGGTGTAACTGCCAAGAAAATGAGCATTGTTAGATCACAGGAAGTAAGCTGAACCTGGAAGAATATTAGTCGGGGGGACAAGAAAAACAAATTTATGCAGGTTGTTAGGACTACAAAAGAAAGCAGTGCATAGCATTGAAAACCGTTAATACACAGATCATTTGGCCCCATACTCTGCTAAGTATCAAACTTTAGATGCTGAAATACTTTTTATTCTAAACTAGCAACGAGAACAATAAGAGAGTATAGGAGTTCTCAAAATGGAATTCGGAAAAGTTACCACCCAAAAACAACACAATTAAATTTGAGAAATTAATTATATATATAAAGACCAAAATACAAATGTACAGTATTAACTCCAAAGCAATAGCCTGTATAATGTCACAACTTTTGATGTACCCTGTTGTCATTGAAACAAAAATCAGCAGAACCCATCCTTTGGGAATGATTATCTACGTTAATGCGAATAGCATCAAACGGTGCGGAGTTATGCGCGTTCGTCAGGTGGCCGGCACACTCTAGATACGCCAGCCCACTCTTGAGGCGATTCTAAATTTGTTGACACTTTCACAGCCCTGCGCACGATCTCCACAGCCCAGCACGTGCGTTTGTGTCACTTAGGAAGGCGAGCAAAGCACGCGCCATACGCACAAACACTCAAAATGGTACCGACCAGACTTTCTGGCGTCTCAGCTAGTCTCAACCAACGGTACTCTAAACGGTTGTTTATATCTTTACCATAGGACGCGCTTTACAGCGCTGTCACAGCTACCGGTGCGCGCGCGTTCCATGCACGAGGGCTCATTCCGCTCTCGTGAGGCTGAGCACGGCCGCTACATCACCCTCTCCCGAGCGCGGGGAGAGGGTGAGCGCGGGGAGAGGGTGAGGGAGATGGAACGCGCGCGCACCGGTAGCTGTGACAGCGCTGTAAAGCGCGTCCTATGGTAAAGATATAAACAACCCTTTAGAGTGCGTTGAATGACTGCCTTCATAGCTCTGTGGTTAGCGCGTCTGCCTGCTGATCAAAGGGTCAACGGTTCGAATCCCAGCCGGCGCCGGTATTTTTTATTTATTTATCGACCCGCGGCGTAAGAGGTTAGATAGCCAGATAGATACATAGATAGACAGAAAAGTGCGTGAAGTATCCAAAGAATGCTATTCGCATTAAAAAATGCTACTTCCATTGTTATGTTAAAACATAACATGAAACAGTCTTCTACTAAATTCTCAATAGTGTTATGTATCTGCCTGTTCAATTATGCTAAAAATTATAAAAAGTTGTATTGAGTAGTGCATACTACTAAGTTGTGACCATATGTATCATTTTGTGTTGAAAGATATCCTTGTTTTATTAGCTGCTATCTCTCTCTGTATCCACTGTTGCTGATGTGATTTTATGAATTTAGTTTTTATGAATAAGACTGCTTTCTGGCTATGTGATATTGCGCTACATTTATTGATTATATCATAATTGTTCATTGTGTTGCATTTTTTTGTTTTTTTTACAGCTGAGCAGTGTACAAGAGTGGTGGGGCCCAGTGACGTAGCAAGGAATTTTTTCGGGGGAACTTGGCCCTTCTTTTGGTGGCGAGAAGCACCTGTTAACCCAGCGGAAGCTACACTCTCACGTGCCCTTTCCCCGATTCCCCCCCATTTTTGGTAGAAAGAAGCATCTCACTAATGCAACAGAAGCTACCCTTTCATGCACCCTTTCCCCCATTCCCCCACTATGTCTGACCAAGTGACGTCAGTGCAAGCTATGTATAGGGTCGGCCGGATGTCGGAGGACAGGACCGATGAGTTTCCCCCTGGCTACGCCACTGGTGGGGCCTCGTAAGACAAAATCTATTTACCTTTTTCTCCTCCACCCATGACTAAGTGATCTCAAATAAAATTATTATTGTACTTTGAACATACTTCGACATTAAAATATACATGCTGAAATAACCTACCGAGCGCAAATGTCCAAGGCGAGTGTTCCGCAATCCACGCTGGATGACGTAGCATTGACTTGAAGCCCCTTCTGCACAGGACTGTTCTTCGAGTTGTAGTAGTATTTCACCTGGAAGCAAGTACGCAGTATGGTAAGGTAAACGTTGAGCGCATGAATCTGCAGAGAGAATCGCTCAGATATAGTGATACTTGAACACACTAAAGTAGTGAGACTGTTACGAACGTTGAGGCAGTTGGTGCAAATGCATTGCACATAAGATGACAAGGCGCAATATTCAGGCTGGCTCACACATTTGCGTTTGACTGTGACCGAGCGAGCGTTAAAACTCTCGTGACCACATGCACCTAGAGGACACGCTGGCACCATCTATCGGAGCTCTGGAACACTTTCCGTCTGCATTTATTTCCTAATTTTGTATGCATCATTCTTTTGCCATGGGCTTGAAATACCCTTTGAGAATGTTACAAGGGCCCATCCATCATAGATAGTGTAAGTTTAGTCTTCCAAATACTGCAAAACCTCCAGTCTAGTCGTATGGTATTCCACAGATACGTGACAGATGTCACCAGTTGTTCTATTGATCTCTGGGCCCGTTGGCTTTAATCTGGTTGACTGTAACTGCGGCAGAAAGTTAACCGGATTTCTCTACTGGGGAAAATTTAGGTCATCTGACCGGCAGGGTAAGGACGGCGGGAAAACATGGCGGTGCCCCTGCGAGCGAGCGTTGCTCGCTTTGGAACCCATATGTCGTAGCAGCTGTAATGTCAGCTGCTGACATTACAGCGTGCTGCTAACTAACGTGCAGCTGCACGTTAGTCAGCAATGAATGGTGCAGGAGGTTTTTGCTTTGCCTTACCTCACTTAGATCGCAAAGCATGAGCAATGATCTCTCCCCATTTTTAGATAGTCTTTCGATTTTGGCCATTCCTAAGCCTAAACGAACACAGTAATTGTCGACATGGCAACGTTTTTGGAATACTAGTGGATTACCTTGATTCAATCAGCCGGGTATTGACAGCACGCAGAAGCAGACCACCTCCTGATAGACTTTTTGCTAAATTACTCAAGCCCCAAGGAGCATGTGCAGTTTTCCTTTTGCTAAGCTTTAGAGGTATTTATATATAAAAAAAAATCAGCAGAACCCATCCTTTGGGAATGATTATCTACGTTAATGCGAATAGCATCAAACGGTGCAGAGTTATGCGCGTTCGTCAGGTGGCCGGCACACTCTAGATACGCCAGCCCACTCTTGAGGCGATTCTAAATTTGTTGACACTTTCACAGCCCTGCGCACGATCTCCGCAGCCCAGCATGTGCGTTTGTGTCACTTAGGAAGGCGAGCAAAGCACGCGCCATACGCACAAACACTCAAAATGGTACCGACCAGACTTTCTGGCGTCTCAGCTAGTCTCAACCAACGGGAGAGGGTGAGCACGGCCGCTAGCTCACCCTCTCCCGCGCTCGGGAGAGGGTGATGTAGCGGCCGTGCTCAGCCTCACGAGAGCGGAATGAGCCCTCGTGCATGGAACGCGCGCGCACCGGTAGCTGTGACAGCGCTGTAAAGCGCGTCCTATGGTAAAGATATAAACAACCGATTAGAGTGCGTTGAATGACTGCCTTCATAGCTCTGTGGTTAGCGCGTCTGCCTGCTGATCAAAGGGTCAACGGTTCGAATCCCAGCCGGCGCCGGTCTTTTTATTTATTTATCGACCCGCGGCGTAAGAGGTTAGATAGC
Source organism: Ixodes ricinus (assembly GCA_037355805.1). Lineage (NCBI taxonomy): Eukaryota > Metazoa > Arthropoda > Arachnida > Ixodida > Ixodidae > Ixodes > Ixodes ricinus. The sequence continues at coordinate 34,026 of JAZHYW010042977.1, forward strand.
CAGATAGATACATAGATAGACGAAAAGTGCGTGAAGTATCCAAAGAATGCTATTCGCATTAATATACACACTTGGTCACAGTCAAATGCAAATGTTTGAACCACCCTTTTCGAGTCTACTTGCAAACAGGTATATATCTACAATATTGCAGACATCAGTACACAAAAGTGGAACTGCACCGTTGTTTAACTAATATTGCCTGAAATGCAAAGTCCTTCCAGCCAAACAGTCAATCACTAGCTGTCATGCACGTGCCCACAAGCCACCCTCTTTGTGAAGAACCTAACAAATCTAATTTTTCATACCCAACACAAAGTGTGCAGCGTGATTTTTAAAAACACTTTACCATTTTTTTTGTTTTCTATCAAAAGTAAGTAGGGTTGTTAGTCTTCTACCTGTAATGAAAATTATTACTGCAGCCAAAATTAGTTGCCAAATTTTGCATAGGTGCACATTTCGTGATACGTGTGTGTTCCGATCATAATAACAATTAAATTAACTTCATTTGTAATCGTGAAAATTTGCCTTGGGTGGAAAGGGGATAAACATGAAAATTCTTCAGTTACATGTTTGAGCTCATTATATCTGATTCAAGATACAGATTAGGTTAAATTATGCTAAAGCTAAATCGTTTTAGTGCTTTGGCAAACTGGTTACTTTGCAGTGAGACTGCCTGCAAAATCCCAAAATAATACATTAAAATACTAGCCTTTCCAGCCCAACTAAAAATAGTTTCATTTAAAAAAAATGGCAGTTCCTTGCCGTGTCCTGGAAATGAACTGCAATGACAGCTAAAACACTACACATCCTTCAGTACAATACACTGCCGTTTAAATTTAGTGAACTTGCGTCACGCTAAATTTAGTTGATGGTGTCGATGTAACGCTAATGCCATGCCACACCATGGCGCATCATCTAACACTGACATGCGACACCAAATGTCTTGTGACAATAAATTCCCCCTAAATTTAGCTGAAAATTGTTTCATTAAAAATAGAGGGGAATTTGTTATGTCATGTGGCACTACAATGTCCGTGTCATGCAACACAGATTCCCAGCTAAATTTAGCAGAGAAATTTTCCCTCTAAATTTAGTACGCCACGACTTACACAGACATACCGAGATCTGCTGCGGACTCCCGCCAATAACGGCCATCGTCGTTAAAGATTCTATCAACATCAAGTATACTTCGACAACAATTAGTAGGAGCATAGAGGCCACGTGTTACATCAATGGAGTAGGCAGTTTTAGTATGTTCAGATTTCAAGAAAGGGACACAAGGTTTCAAACCTGAACAGCTGCACAACCCTTGCTGTCTTTGTTCAGGGTGGCTTCAAGGTCATAGGACTGGCGCTTGTTCAACAGCTTCTCCTAGAACAAAAGTGCATTCCAGGCGATGAAATTAGATACATCAGATAAAGGATCAACAAGAACAGCACTTGCAATGTTCATAAAAAGAAGTAGATTTTGACACCATAGTTTTCATTTGTGCACCCAAGTAGGGTATCCTAGAAATCCCAGAAACTAATTATGTGCAGCCTTTTTATCTATTATAATGTGACAAAACAAACGGAAACGCCACTTTTTTATAGTCTTGTATACAGGGGCATGTCACAATGTCGGGTTGTGTTTTTGGTAGGAACAAAGTGCATGCATGATTGTAATTCTGTATTTTCTAGGATACGTGGAACCAGGGGCGGATTCGGAGAGGACAGGATCATTTGGATGGGGGGAAAAAGGAAAAAGGGGGTCTCAAAAGTGATCAGATATCACGAACAGATGTGACATCACGGGTGAAGCGTTGCCCATATCTATTTTGTTGACCTTGCTAAATAAATGAAATAGCACAAAAATAGACAGGGACACGAAGTAAAAAGGACAGGCACTAAATATTAAATATTTATAGTGCTTGTCCTCTTAAATATATTTTATTTACTTAACTAAGATGAACCAACTGGCCAAGCAACATACCTTACTAGATTTGTTGACCTAATATTTGCAGGTCGGTTTTTTTGTAGGTCGTTTTTTTTATAAAAAGGTTGCCCCTGGGAGGCTAAGGGCTGTGTAGCGTCACACCATGACATGTCACATGACCTCATTATGTCACGTGACTTCACTCATACACATCAAATGCTGTGTGTGAAAAGCAAAGTGAGAACTGGACACATATGTGCCCAGGTCATTCCCGACACATTCTGTGTTTCCCAGTCTTAATCAGATATGATCAAGAGATGCTTGAATTCCAATAGAAGGTGGGAAATAGGCAGAGGAATGCTGGGGGAAAAGAGGGGAGTAAAGGCGAGGCCCACCTGATAGACAAGCTTGTTCTGTTCAGACACACGCAAAGGTCAGAGTCTCAGGATCGGTGGCGCCCGACTGCGAATCGCCGTCCTTGACATTCACCGTTACGGTGAGGTCGGTGGGTGTGGCAAAGGCAACCCTGGAGTACTCCGTCAGGCCTTGGGCGGCCACGCTGTACGCCTGAAAAGGATACGACACAACAAATTTATTTTCACCTCGATATTCACCCGACGAATCTCTAGACCCCCATCTCTGTAGTTACGACAGAGTAGAAAACATAATGTACTTAGACATTAAGTGTGAGGTGTGTGTGTGTGTGCGAGAGATACATACACAAAGAATACACGAAGATACAAGATGGAACACAAGATACTTTTCCACAACTCTTTTCGATTGTCTACGAAGATCATATACTAGGCATATAAGAGATCGGTGGGGATTATTCAATACATGCATGACATCACCGTCTTCTGAACTCAGAGTGTAACGTAACATAACGTGACACCCTGATGTCAGTGCATGACACTTTGATATTACATAACACTTAGACACCATGTCATGTGAGGTCATTATGACACCCATGATGTCATGGGATGCCATGACGTCACAGATATCATGGGACGCCATGACCTGTGATGTCATGGTGTCCCATGATATTGTTGTGATTCACACACACATAGTATTATAGACCGCTTTTTCGTGGCAGCCACCATGTTGAACTCTGACGTAGCTGAGTTAGGAAAAAATAGCAAATCGCTTTTTTCATTGATTGAAAGGCACACAGTTCAACGGGTTCAGGTCAATATTTACTTTTAACGTGAAACATTCTTTGGCTAGGTATTCGGCATTTCGTGAAGCCCAGATAAAAGTGTGGCCGCGAGGCTTGACACTCATTGGTTGACGGGTGGGAGAGGAGTGAGGTGCTTGATGCTGATTGGTTAACGGGGAGGTCATGTGACCAGAGGGTTAGGCAAGGAGCCTCGACCACCTGTGTGCACTGAAGGAGAGGAGACCGAGAGTATGGAAGACTCTGGAAGATCGCCAGGTTTATCAGCCCAATTAGTGATAGTAGTATCACTTAATTCTCCGAACAACTATCAAGTGCACACGTGATACACTTTAAACCATCTGATGAAGAGCACCATGGACGTAAGCGTCTGGCATCTGGAAACTTGGAGTGTTGCTAAACATTTGTGATACTAGAATGTTTCATTCATGCAACACCATTGCCTAACAATTTGCCATAAATTTTTTCTAGACTACCTATACTTCTGTATTGTATTTATGCTAAACTATTCACTTTAGTTTTTGTCACCCAAACAAACTACGTCATATTTTAACATGACAACCGTCACACGAGAACGACTTTATATGCCCAGCTATTTTAGAAACAGTTATATACGTAAAGACGGGACGGGACAACACATCTTACAACTTTCAACAAACAAATGATTTATTGCCGGACGCTTCAGCGACTCGGAACTCCACTAGAGGAGAGGGAAATTTAAAAGGAAAGGGGGAAGGAGGGGGGCAAGACAAGGCCCCGGGTTGGAAGATGTGTTGTCCCGTCCCCTGTCTTTACGTATATAACTCTTTCTAAACTTACATCGTTACCAACGCGCTCACTAACAAGTATGCCCAGCTAATTCACAACAGATCCTGTGCTGACTGATAATCAGTCTTAGTCAGCATGAAGAAGCTGGTGTAATTTTTGAAGTGACTCGTGTATAATCTACCATTTCAAGAATTATGAATCCCATTTGCACAGAAGAGCATGTGACAGAGTAAACATTGGCCCAAATAAGAAACCCTGAAAGGGCGCCTTACCTGTGAGTAAGAGAGGGAGTATCGTGGCAAAGACCTGCTGCATGAGCCAGCGCACTATGGGTTGAGCAGCCCCCAGATTTTGACCCAGGGCCTTCATGGTCAAGATGGCATAGCCGGCAGTGTCAGTCTTTCCGTCGTCCCAGGTAGTCAGGCCGCCTAAGGACAGAAACACATTTATGACATACTACTGACGCGCAATTAGAAGTAGGGTTTCTATATTTTCAAGGTTTATATTTTGTTGAGATCAGGGGTGTTTTTTGGGGGTCTTTCTCCCGCAGATTCAGTGTCAATTTTGGCGTCAAAGTCGGCATAAATTTTGGCATCAAAGTCGGCGTCAATTTGGCATCAAAGTCGGCGTCAGAAAGTGTCAGGTGCACAAGTCAGCGTCTGAAAGATCGGTGTCAAAATCGTTGTCAAACTGAGTGTTAAAATCAGTGTCAAAATAGGGGCTTATGTAGAACAAAATAAAACAGCACGTTATTCCCCAACCTCAATGGAGTACACTCGTGACCTGAATAGTTGGAAAGTGTTCTGGTATAGATAAAAAAAGGAAACATAACAATCCGTTTTTAGTTATGGCTCCACGTGTAGTGAAAATACAGAGCCCTCGCCCGCCAGAACACATTGGCATTGCGTCCGTTGTATGGGTTCTGATGCCCAGAAACAATTGTCGAAGCAAAATACATGCAAAGATAGCTGCTTGCAACGTTGGTCATGCGGGATGGTATATCCTCCAAAAATGGAAACAGCAGAAAGCAAGGGTCAGGGGAGAGGGTGTACGCAGGAGCAGAGGCTTACTCAAAAAGATTTAATTAATGAATAAATGAATATTAGTACTTTGGCACACAGGCACAAGGCATAAAGCGGCAGACAGTCACCATTCTTATTGGCCTGCTGAAGGAGTTTGTTGAGAGTGTTGGCGGCCCTGGCGTCCTCCCCGATGAGCGCCGAGAAGTAGGCGTTGAGGGCCAAGGTGTGGTTGGATGGCAGGTTGTCGGCATCCACGCACTCCAGCACCCCCTTGTTGACTGTGCTGTCATTGTAGCCTCCTTCGAGTAGAGAGGTGGCTACCACCAGGCTGAGGTCCGCTCCATTCTGAGAAAGGGGGGTGAGGGAACAAGAGACGGGACACTTATTGACAAGAACCATGGGTCTCAACCCCTGATGTTTCGGGAACTTGATCTGGCGCGACAGAAGTGATGGGGACGCCATCCACTGGGGAGAGGAAGATTGGAAGATTACGACGACGAAAGGGTAAACGACGAAACCTAGACGCGTGCAAACCAACTGCGAAACTGACTTCCACCTGAAATAAAGTGCCAATAGTGCCCTTTTGGTGACTGGTGACCGCAAGAAATATCCACCTGGTCCGGGATTCAAGCCTGGGACCTCTCGAGGGCCAGCGGTGCACCCTACCAACTGAGCTATCCAGGAGCTGGCCATCAGTAGAGCAAACTAGAGTGTCTCAATATTGCTTGCTGGCTGTGCCTTGCTCGAGTGGCAGCATCCTTTTTGGAGAGCAATTACCGCCTTTTCGCCCGTGGCCATCATTTTGCCTCCTGTGATGCAGTGATCTTGTATACGTAAAACCAGTGGATCGGCTTGTGCCCGTGAAAATTTCGAATTATGAAGCACTCGTTGAGGTCGAGATAAACTATTCTCAGAGGCTTCCTCAACTCTGTAATGCAACGAAGCATCGTAAATGCGGTCATCTGTGCAATGTTTTCGCATTATTATTGGATGCATCGCCAAAAACGGACGCAAAGTTGATGGAACACGTGATTTACATCTCCTTAAAATTATTCATCTTCATCTCACAAGTGGTAATGCTCTATAACTGTGTAAACTGCTCATAAACGGCTACACGTGAGTCGGAGACAAGATGCTGGTTTGGGTAGCAGACAACAGGGTTCTCCTCACTCTGGGAGGGCCGCCAGCCCAGCAACATTGAGGTACTCTAGAGCCAACGGTTGCTAACAGTTGCCATGATTCTTGACCGTAACCGCCGCAAGGTTGAGATCAGAAGTTACTGATTCAATATGATTTTTGGGGAATTCCCCAAGGTGGAAAAGATATATGAACACAATATAGTGACTTCCACCTGAAATGAAGCTCAACTCACGACGACGATGAAGCAGAAGTGCACATGCACTTGAGAGTGAGGTGGTGTGGCATACCATTGCATGAGTTTGAGATGTTTGAACGCTACCGGCTATGCTGCCCACGTTTCAATTAAGTTTTAATGTTTTTTTGCTTTGCTTTTTTCAAAATTGTGGGCATCCAAAATTTCTTGCTACAACACTATCCCACATATTCTGCAAGTGGTCATGAAGCTTCCGCTTGGGTTAAGACCAGACGACAGACGAGGCCCACCTTGTAATTTCCATTGAAGGGACCGCTGGGTGACAGTGTCTGGAAGCAGCCGTTGTTCCGGTCCCTCTGCTGCAGGACGTACTGGATGCTCCTCTGAATCTCCAGAGTCCACGTTGCCAATGTACGGCTTGGCCGCTGTGAGTGCCTTCACGGCGAAGGCCGACAGGAACACGCTGCGGGGGTACTCGCTCGAGCTGTAGGGGCCGTACGAGCCGTCCGACGAACGGAAACCATACTGCGACTGATAAGCTGCAAAGAGTGCAAACAGTGGCTGTTTGGTTAGGTGTCATGTATGCTTTCTCCATTAGATACCCCTAAGCAGTGAAAATTTGTCGCAGAGAGATGATTATGTGTTCCTACTTCTGAGACATATTCTCAGACTGGTTTCCTAAGAACACAGGGGTTCCCTAGGGTTCCCCAGATTATCCACAGGGGTTCCCCAGAATAAACCCAGTGGTTCCCCACAGTACACCCAGTGGTTCCCCAAAGTACACCCAGGGGTTCCCCAAAGTACACCCAGGGGTTCTTCAAAGTACACCCAGCGGTTCCCCACAGAACACCCAGGGGTTCCCCACAGAACACCCAGGGGTTCCCTAGAGTATTGCCAGAGTACCCTCAGGGGTTCCCCGAGTACCCTCGGGGGTTCTCCAGTAGTACCCTCGGGTGTTCTCCAGAGTACCCTCGGGTGTTCTCCAGAGTACCCTCGGGGTTCTCAGAGCACCTCAGGGGTTCTCCAGGAGTACCCTCGGGGTTCTCAGAGTACCCTCAGGGGTTCTCCAGAGTACCCTCAGGGGTTCCTTAGAACACCTTCAGGAGTTCCTTGAGCTCCCAAATTTCCTCAACCGTTCCTGCCCCTATTTAAATTTTTCTTCCAGTTTATCCACCTATTCACCTGCCACCGATTCACTGCCAACTCAGAAATGAAAGAATTACACCATCTTCCCGAGGGGAACCATGGGGTGATGCGGAGCATCGCGGATCGTAATTAATTTATTCCCTTCTTGACTGATTTCTTTTGGCCGGCCGGATTTGGGCTGCGGCGGACGCGAGCGGCCGAGAAACGCTAGCAGACGACAGCCGCAGAGTTGCGGGGAAAGCCCACCCCACTGGAAAGCCCTGGCGTGGCGCTGCGACCCGCGCGCCCAAAACTATCCTCCTTTCACTCCTCCGGGGGAACGCGCGCTACCGCTGCTTATATTCACACTTGAAGGAGAGGAGACTAGAGGAGGAGAGTTGCGCATGCGCGCGTGGTGTGAGTAGAAGCGCGAAGTGCACGCAGCTGGTAGAGAGAGAGCGGAGAGAGGTAACGCGCAGCTGTTGGAGAGAGGAAAGGAGGAGAGTTGCGCATGCGTAGTGTGAGTGCGGACTACGACGCTGATGCCGACGCCGCGGGACATAGACCCGAGCAAGAGATGCTCCGCATCCAAGAACAAACCTTGCTGAATCCTCGACAGCAGCTGGGACCTGAGGTCAGGGGTGTCAGCTTTGGTGGCTTCCAGGTAGCGGAGCAGGTAGGCACTCGATGCCAGGACTGCCAGCGTTCCTTCAGCACTGGTGAACACCAGCTTGGGAACGGAAAGGTCTTTCACTTCCAGAGCCAGGATGTCTCCTGCGTGCAAAGTGGGGCAAGGGTCAGGCCAGCAAGGTCAAAGCAACTTCCCAGATGCTCGATTCCATAAAAGTTGCAATATAGAAGTTTAGTTCAAGATTATTTTCTGACCTATACAATGTTAAGGTATCCCTGGCATAGAAAGTAGTGAAAACAGCTTCAAGGCCAGAGAGCCATTGCAAGGCAGTGAAAACAGCAAGAAAGAACCGGTACATAAGATAATGAAGATTAGTAAGTTTGCTTTGCTGTACTAAAACTTTATAATTATCATAAAAAATACATGAAGTTATTTTTTTATGGTTGTTTCAAAATTAACAACATCGCAGTTCAATGTTACATTATAAACAAATTAATGAACAGTTGAATTTGTTGTTTTACTAACAGTTTACTGAATTTTTGCAACTCCACAGGAATAAAGGCAATGCACACTTGCCAACTCACTGTGTAGACTGTGAATGTGAGGCGCTATTTCACGAGATCAGGATCTTGGGTAGAAGCAAAGATACCACAGCCAGAGAACTGGTGGAAGCGTTTTATATAAAGGGACATGCCTGTCTTAGCGATACCTCGGTTTCTTTGTTTGACAGTGAAAATTCAGTTTTTATCTGGGTTGCTAGTGTGATAATGAGTATTAGGGAATGTGTCTTGGTGTGTGACTTTTCTATCTTTTTTTCTGTTTCGTTTTTTTCTTCTGTGTAGCGTGCTGCGCATGCTCTTCCTGGATGTTCGTAGTTGATTGGGCACAAATCAACTACCGTAGTTAAACGTTGCGCTTGTCTATGTCTACTCGCCTGTGTATTGTCCCTTGTGTCATGCAAAAACTTCTAGACTGCATCGTGAACCAACTAGGCCAACAACAAGTTTTAATTAACTGAGGAGTCTTGGAAAATTAAAGCTGGAAAAGCTAATTTATTGGAGAAACCAAATTGTAGTAAACTCCTGAAAAAAGAGTGGCATAGACATTCTAAGGTGTCATTGGGACATGCTGGGACTAGAGAAAATTTGTCTTTCGAGGACCACAGGGACACTTTATAAACATGTCTTAAGGACATCTTTACATCCACAATGACTGGTGTTTAGTGGATGAGATAGAGAACTGCCTGTTATGTTGTCTGGGAAATTATTCAACATCAAATGCTACAGTCTAAGCTCATTATAACAGACCTGGTTACAACAGACATTTGGATATAACATATTGATTTGTGAAGTTTGGTTGGTTCTCCTCTATGCACTATTGACTCAACTTCATGTCTGCATACAACATACTCTTTTTGCAACAGACCAAAACCTTGGTAAAAATCAAGGTCTGTTATAACGAGCTTAGACTGTATGTCAGCTGTTTGCTCTGCATTCCTCTTGAAATAGTTGTTGATTCGCTGTGTAACTGTGCTAGGGTTAGAGTTTTTAAGGCCCGCTTCAGATGGAGCAATTTCGCCCAGCAACTTGACGTCACAACACCAGCAACATGGGCTCGCCCGCGTTCACACGCAGCAACCGCACTGCTACGCCTTGTCATCATCATTCAATTTGATTTTTCTTGCACCATTTAGACACACAGCTACGCACTAAAAACATGTCTTTATATCTTTGAATGGCGATGAGAACACTAACTTATCTTTCTGAAAAGGTTTATTTCTAAAAACGATCCATTTCAAACCAGAACCAAGTCTTTAGCTGTCATCATCATTACCACAGGGGTGTCAAGTGAAAACATTGCGTCCCTGATTGGCTGCTGCCGCTTCAAACGTCTCCGAGTTGTTCGAGTTGCTCGTCCATTTCGAGCCGGGACCGCAATAAGTGTCGATCTAGGGAAAGAAAGGGAACAACCCGCCAGCAACCTCGAAATTGCTGGAAAAGTTGCCCCGTCTGAAGCGGGCCTAATGGCTTCTTAAGGTATTACCATTTACTTTCATCATGAATACAAATTTTCTTATGCCTGTGGATCAAAAACACTAGCGTGTTTGTATATACATTTATGAAGGAGAAACTTGGCTAATGCAGTATGTAAAAAACTTTCAGCCTTTCCATCCTGGTGAAGAAGGAAGAGCAGCGGAGCTGTAGCTTCTGTTCTCGGCGGTGGCTTTCGAGGCGAGCGATCTGCTCTTCTTTCGCAAGGGAATCTGAAGCGCTCGACACAGTGGAACTTTAGGTGATAGTGGCCTCGCGGCGGTTGCGGAACCATTCGCGCTGCTCTCGCACATTGCCACTTGTTCTGTTCCGCTCTTCTTCTTCCGAAGAAATGTTGCCACCATCTATGAGCGACAGCAGCAACCAGTTGTCTGGTTACCGAGGCTGGAAAGGTTGCCGAGATCTATGAGCGACGGCGGCAAGCAGACAACCGGCAAACAATACTCTGGACAACTACCGCCATCCATGAGCTACGGCGGCAACCAGTGTTGTGTCGACACTTGTTTGGTACCAGACACGATCCTGGGGAAACTAGCGCTTAACAGCTCTGCTGTAAAAAATTAATTCATACAATTCTTGTGTTTTTGAAACTTGAATCTCTACGTCGTCAAGCTTGGGAACAACTTTTACGATGGTTTCACAAAGTTCACGCCAATTGACTGAACGAACCGTAGACATGCCATACATATGCTTAAAGCAAAGCACAAGCTTTCACAACTGATCATACAGCATTAGAGTCAGCTTGGATCCTACCTGTGGCCACAACGACGACTTTCTCGGAATCTTCTACGAGGGCATTTGGAGTTGGGAGAGAGATCTTGAGATTATTTGGAGCATTGCTTCCGGCTTCATCTGGAAGAAGAAAAATAAAGTATATTCAGTAATTTATTTATCAATGCTACCAGCCAATTTGGGCCAACGCAAGAGTGAATGACTGAAGTACAATTGGTATATTTTTCACTGAAACAATACAAAAGTTGTGTATGCATCTCCATTTAATACAAAACATTCAGCTGAACATATAGATAACCTTTCTTTGGTCGAGATTTGATAAAGCACAATTGATTTATAAGATTATTTCACATACCTATATGTAATTATGGCTCCCCCTTGAACTTCGTTATAACAAGGTTTTACTGCAGATTATTACTTAAACAATACAGCATATAGCATAATAATTATACTATCCCAAAACAACTCAGCTCTGAAAAAGAATATCTAAAGAAATTGCAAAAGCATGAAATCAACGTCAACAATGTCACAGGGAAGCTTGTTCCATAGGCATATGATATACAAAAAAGATTATTGCTTAAATCTCTTGATTCGAGCAATAACAGGAATTGTCATCTTTGAATGATGCAAGAAGCGCTCAGAGCGGAAAGATCTTGGCCTTAGGCATTTACAGCCATCAATTTCTAGTTTATCATAAATCTAAAAAAAAAAAAAATACTTAACATGCTGGCATGTTGTTCTGTTTATTAGGGCTGTAAATTTGCTGAAGATTTTAGTCCCTTGACTGACGCTGATCACCTGATATCTAAAAATATTGCTAACAACCTTTATCTCCAAAGTCCTACAATGCATGAAATGCAGTATTTAAGTTAAGGTGCAATTATTCAAAATTATTTCGAAGACATTAAGCCATCGTTGTGAAAAACCTTTATTTTTATCAAGCTCCCGGATACATTATGCGTGGAAGCCAAATTGGTGTATAGGTAGGTCACGTGACTTGAGGCCATGTGACATCAAATTTCCCGTTAAATTTAGCAGAAAATTGAATTGGTGTAGAGGTCACGTGACATTAATTTTCGCGCTAAATTTAGCTGGGAGCTAAGCTGGTGTATAAGTCACGTCCCGTTAGGTCGTCACTTTACCTAAACACCAACTCAGTTTCCCCGCTAAATTTAACGGGAAGTGCATGGACGGCCGGCCGGACGGACAGAAAAATATAAGAATAAAGGTTCCGTTAAAACTCATTTCATGCTTTGAGAAACCACCCACACCGCCAGTGATAGTACATCTTCAAGCTCTTTATCAAGGTTGCCCTGCCAGAGATCCCCAGGCTTCGGACGCATAACCTAGGATAATTTTATAGAAAAGTGTTACAAGTGAGAATCTATAGTTTTTTTAAAGGGCCATCAGAACAGTTTCTCAAATATTTGTTCATAAAAAGGTAAGGAATAGTTTTAGTCTTATGTAGTAGTGACACAATCTACAAGAGGTCAAATGATCTATCACACATTAAAGAAATCTAAAAATCAGGTCCGCAAGTTCTGACACTGCAATTTTGCATAGAAGATGAAACTGGGTGGTACACGTGTTTTAGGAAAATATCAAAAAGCATGCTTGTGTTAATAGAAAGTTAAACTAAAAAAAAGCTTGAGGTACACCTAGCATTTTTTATGAGTTGTGAATGCGAAAGCATGCAAGCCGCTCGTCCGCTCCCTTTGTCGTCTGCTTGTCCGCTCTCTTTGTCGTCTGCTACTACTAGTGCGAGCGCGCTTCGGGACCTCGGAGGCCATGGCGCAGGCGGCCAATGGGAGCTCCGTCAACGCGCCAGCCAATGGAACGGCGCGCGCAAACTAGGAGCCGTTTTAGCGCTTCAAACTAATGATGTCAGCTCGCTCCATGAGGCAGTTCATGCTTTCACATTAAAACCCAAATTTTTAATCGACCAGCTTGGAGTTAAGCTTTCTTTTTGTACCAATATAAAAAAAAAAAGTTTTGGGCATTTTATTTAAGAGAAGCAACAAAGATGATGAGAAAAATAATTCTGATTTTGCACTCGTTCCCTTTGTGTCCAATAAAACACCTTAATAGCCCACGAACGCTTTTTACCTTTTAGTATAAAAAGGGTTAACTGGACAGTGACTGGAAGTTTGCTAATCATATAAGAAGATAAAAAAAAAAGCCCCATCCAGCCGCATCTTTGTGGTAAATTAGTGCTGAAATTTGGGAAACCGATTTTTTATATTTGTTTTACAGCTACAGCTGTTAGTGGGACACTTTGCGGTTTCACGCCGTCGACCGTGCTTCATATCGACGCATGCATTTTCGGCACTCCGCCAAAACATTCCACGGGTTGTTGATAACAGGGAAGCAAGATAACATGCATGTTCATGCATGGTAGCAAGGCAACATGCATGGTCATGTAAAACAGTCCCTGCTGGGCAATCAGGCAGTGCACTGGGATAGGTGCCCACGTGACCCACAATTAGCACAAACAATTCTCGGGAGATACGCAGATAAAACTGCCTTAGGATTTTACTATATATTCTGTACCAGAAAGCAAGGGGAAAGCAAGTGCATTAGTGCCCTGTCAATGCACCTGACAGACGCAGAGTTATTTTCTAGATGAATAGCCCGAAATATGCAAACAGTGTGTGTCTGTTTCAATAAACATTCACTTGAGAGTGCACTTTGTCTTGTCTACTTCCTTGTACCTGTTTATCCGGCACTTTTCGATTTAGCATGTGCGACTATTTGTAGCGAAATGACATACAAAACCATGCTCCACTCTTACGTCAAATAGCTGAAATACTCTACGTAATACACCCTCATTGGTTTTAAAACGTTAGGAAATTTTCGTCCAGTGTGTTCTCAGTTTAATACGAAATGCCTATGCGGACTCTATGGTGCGCACTTCGCACCTTTACCGTTCATTCAACCCATCTGCTCTGAAATGACACCTTAGCAGCTCCTACGTCACACCTCAGCAGTCGCTGTGTTTCAACCTTACGGGTTGCACAAGTGTTTACAATTTTTAAAGTAGGTCCGATCAATTGGGCCCACGCTGTATTTATTCAACCTTTCAGTTAAACAGTCCTGAGACTGGCTTCCTAGATGTTTACTCATGACAAAGTTTGTGTTAACTTTGTGCTGTAAGAAAGAAATGTGAACCAAAGATTGAAAAAATTAGCTCATTTACTTTCACCCATTTCCCTACCAACAATTCAAAACATGTTCCCACGCAATTCCTTCGGCGATGGCGACACATTTGCCTGCGTAAAGTTTACCAAAAATTGTGAAAGGGGCACTAAGCCACTTTCTGCAGTAGTCTATTTATAGCCATAACTCGATCTATTCATGGGCTCTAAGCATCCTAAAAGACCAAGCATTACATTCATGCATGACCGATTTCTTAACTAAAATTTGTGTCACCCACCAAGATTGACAACAAATGGTGCCAGCGGACAAGGAGGTCAGAGCCTTCCTCTCCTCGTACAACGGTGTCATCTAGTGTCGGCGAATGTTCCGAGGCAATTAATCATTTGATATTGGTTGTAATAAAGAAATCGACCATGCATAAATATAATGTTTGGGTTTTCAGGACGCTCAGAGCTCAAATTTAGTTATGACCATAAAAAGACTATAGATAAAGTGCTGTAGTGCCCCTTTAAGGCCAACACCTGGCAGCATTTCACTTGCTCCACAACAAGATCAGACATTTTTTGAAGATGTTAGAGCACTTAAAGGTTAAACTTTGTCGATGTAGGAAGATTGCAGCATAGGCTACATAGAACATTACTGTACTATCCTGCTTATTTTATAAGTCTGGCTACTATAATGTTACAGTTAAAAGCCCATAGATAGAAATATACCACGCAAATGTTGAAGGTGAATGAACAAGCTATAAAATAAAAGCTATACTCTGAACAAACAGATATGAAATGAGCTTACCAGAAGCACAAAGTAGATAGGTGTCCACTTCCCTGATAGGGAATCCTTCCGGCTGCATTTGAATAGAAATAGTAAAAATCACACACACATTGCTTAGGCAACAAAAACATTCCTAGAAACAACAGTGCACGGCTATCAAACTAACAGGCAATGTTTATGACCGGCGAGTCGGACATTAAAGCAGTTTCCAACATTGTCCTTCTATGGCCCAATCTTGATCTACATGTGCTAAGCATCCTAGAAAACCCAGAATTACAAGACTGTGTGGGCTTTTTTTCCTGTCAAAAATGCGACCAAATGCAGTGACATGTCACTTTTACAATATATATCTCAGTAAAGTGGCGCAGCACAATGTTTGGTCGCATTTTTAGTGGGCAAAAAGCCCACGCATGATCCCAACTATCAAAGCGATAACATTATATGGGAACCCCCTACAGAAATTTCTTGCTCGTGTGGATCTAACTGCATAACATTACATTGTCACGTGATGCCACACTATCACAGGATAGTTGAATGGCCCCAAAATCCAACAGCACTCACACTCAAGGACACCTAGATCTCACCCGAACTTCGATAGTCTGCAGCACGGTGTCGCTCGAGCCGACGTTGTAGAGTTCGGTGCCCGGATAGTCGGTCAGTGCGTTCGGACGCGTGGCGACCGTGGCCCTGAGGCGCGCAGTCTCCAGCTTGGTTGCCTTCACTCCGAAGGTGAACGACGCAGAGTTTGAGCTCCCGGGCAGAGCAGTGCATCCGTTGTGTTGGGGGAGCTCGCAACCTCCAGGTTTCCAACAGACTCCAGATTGACTCGCACCTGGATTTAAAATTTTCGTTGTACAATCAGACACCCTCTAAATTACCCAAGCATCAAGAAGCATGCTGGGAGTGTAGTGACACATGCTGCACGTGCTGGCGTCTGCAGCTGTAGCTGTTCTAAAGGAAGAATGCAGGACGAGTCGCAATTAGCATGTGCTTTCATCAATTCGCCTTATTTCAATTCTTTACTTTGAATCCTTCATAGTGGCAAAGTGAGCACCTGCTGTGTGTGTACCTAAGTTTCCAGCATGACCAAAGGTATATTTACCTTCATATCCCATTTCTTTCGCTATTGGACTAACCAGTAGCATAACAGAATATTTTAAAATTAAAAACATGGTTTCAATCATTTATTTATGTTCAATCAATGTGAAAATAATGGCTCAAAGCTCTTGATTTCATAGTGGTGGTGCCCATCATGATGTTTGTTAACTATTCTGGTAAAGGCTGTACCATGCACAGTAGAGTTTGGTTTGTCACAAACAAATCCTAAGTGTTTATGTCAGTGACCAACTTATCCAAATCAAGGCAAAAAAGAGTCAATGGCCCTAAAAGAAACATATCAACAAAAACTCTAGTAAAAAACACGCCCAAAAGAAGACATCAACCTAAAATATACCCTCAGAAAAAATAAAATAGTGATAAAAATCAAAAGAAAAAAACATAAAAAAGACTCCAGATCAAAAACCAGCCATGGACAAAGATGGCCAAGTTCAAACTAAACCACTTTTACCCATACTCAAATTAGCTCAAAGCACGCTGCATCATGAAAAAACGCTCGATTCCTTTCTTCTTCCGATGTTCTTTCCGAACCTACGGTAACCGAATCTAGGACCAAACTGCCAGTGGTTCTTTTTTCAGTATATTCCGATAAGCACAGAAAGTTAACCCCTAATGCGGTATTATCCAAATCAGGGAAGACCGAAAACCCCCAAATTATAAGAAAAATCCCAAGCTTCACACAAAAAGGTTTCTATCTACAGCCTTATTTCTTCCCAGTAAACTTGTCATCTGAATTCAGCTGAAGTGTCCATTCGGCTGATGGCTCAATTTGTCTAAAATCTCCAATTCAGGCTAGAACGCTCCAGTTCAACTGGATGCCGAATTTGGCTAGAATGTCCCGATTTGGCCAAAACGCTCCAATTCGGCTGAATCTTCAGTTCGGGCAGAACGCTCCAAACCGGCAGAATCTCAACTTCGCCCAGAATGCTGCAATTCGGCTGAATCTCCAGTTCGACTAGATTGATTAAATTCAGATAAATCTCCAGTTCGGTCAAAACGCTCCAATTCGGCCAGATGCTTCAGCAAACTGTCCATGAGGCTGCGTCTTTTTTGGGGAATCGATACCCTCAATATCATTCCCTTATCCGTGCCGAGACATTTTCCCCAGTATTTCAGTCACGCACACGGTCCCTGGGGTTTCGGTAATCCAATGCTCCTGTCCTGTTTTCTTCAACATAAACTCTGATAAACCCCAATCTTTTTCAGACACGGAAAATTGGCACCCAAAGACATTGAGTTCATGCGAAAAAAAGAAAAAAGAAGAAAACCTGGAAGAACAATTCCAAATACCGTAAAATACCGGGCAAGCGCCCACTCAAACTTTGGAGATAGTAATCGCAAAAAATGGGTGATGGGCGCTTGTCCGGTCATCAATTTTACATATAAATGTACTGTGTGTATTTTCTCAGATCTCACAAATTTGGTAATGGGCGCTTAATGTGGAATGGGTGGATGTGCGGTATTCTACAGTATGGTGGGAAATAAACCCCGAAAATGTGGAACCCTAGACATAAACAAAATCGCAGCCAACATACCGCGACGCACTTGTCGACGTAGCTGAATGCGGTCAGGATGACGTTGGCCACTTCGCCACGCTTCATGAACTGCGGCAGTGTCAGGCTGACGAAGAGTGGCTGGAAGCCAGTCACATTTGCCAGCTGCGAGATGCCGAAGCCAGCCTCTGGGTGCAGGCACAGTGCGCTGCCCTCCCAGCGTGTGATGGTGTCTGGAAGTGTTTCATCGTACACCAGGCGGCCGTCCTCGCTGCAACATAAAAGTCAAGTTGTAGTCACCCTAGATATTTCAGCAAGCGAACATGACAATGGTGTTACAGCAGACCAGTGCGTTCTCAAACTCCTACACCCTGTCACCCACAAAAATATAAAATATTGCGTTGCGATGGCTAAGTCAAATTGGGAATATTCAGCCGCGATAGAGAATTTGGCAAAGCAACGAATAAGAATAATCATCTGCCGTTTCTTAGGGCAACCACTCTTCACATTGCAGTGTGCATAAGTCTCTGCGTAAAGGCTGGCTCACACATTTGGAGTCGAAGGCAATCAACCAAACGTAAACAAACAATCGCGATTGTTTGTTTACGTTTGCCATTTTGGTATTCATATCGCGTCTACGGCAGGGGGGGGAAGGAGGGAAAGGGAACGCGGCGCAACGTGGTGGCGGCCATATTAAAACCGCTTATATTAAAACCGGAGCGCCGTAAATTCTGAGGAGGGTGCATAGGAAGCCGCCCCCCCCCCTGGTCTACAGGCTCTTGTCTGTCGGTTTAAGATGAAAAACAAAACAACAAAAAAAACACTATGAGGCTTTATTTAAACGAAAGGGCATCACGCTGGCGGAAAAGTATAACAACGGAGCAGCACTTCGTGGCCTCGCAATCCCAGCAACCCGACAAGCTCGCAATGTGTTGTTTGAAAGACGACCCTGCCAGAGGCGACGGCCGCACACTCGTACATGTGCAGAAAGCGCGGCACTTAAAACGCTTTAGACCAAAGCAAGTATTAATTACCTCTGTGGACAGCAAAGATCCATCGTACGACCAGTGCAAGGCATTTATTTTTGTGTTGGCATGCGTTTCATAAAATCTGTTCTATCAGGTATGTGGTCAATCTTCATTATTTTACTTGCGCGGTAGAGTCGGCAGCAATTTACTATTTGATTTTCTGAAAGCTAAATCTGCCTGTGCGTTAGATTTGGGGGCGCGTTAGAATCTTGCAAAAGTTTCTTTAAATAAAGAGCTGGCAGAGTAGAACTACATATACCAGGCTCATCATCCTTATTTATAACAATTTAAAGGTAAGTCCAGATATAACGAACTACTGATAAAACGACCACTTTTCACGGAACTATAGTGTTCGTTATAAGTGGGTTTGACTGTTTAGACTTGAGGATTAGCAGTACTTTTGGGAAGGTCAAATCTATGCACCATCTATGAGAAATAATGGCTAGTATCATTGGCAGAATTATTTCAAGCACAAAGTGAAAGACTGATGCACAAAACATATGCAGATGGGAAAAGTGTCATGGCTACCCAAAAGATAGCACCAGTACGTTCTCTCATAATAATAATAATAACAATTTATAGCAAGATAATATTGATTCAGCTCAGATGAGTTGCAGCACCACAGTAAGGCGAGTAGCCTATACCAGAAGGCCTGCGATGCCGCAGTCACATGGCAAAGATAGAAATATATTAAAAAAAACGAAGAAAAAAAAGAAACCCCTCCCCCATAAAACAAGCGGTTGCAATGCAGTCGATCACAGTCAAACAAAAGTGCGTGAACCGGCCTCAAAGTGGCCGTGCAACGATATTGGATAGGAATATTTCTCACGTTACACAAGCTTACTGGCGCTCGTGGGACCCAAGAATACTCTAACGCAACGCCGTTGACGAACAAGCGTTTTCGTCGCAGAGGAATTTCCACGATAAAAGCGGACATATTCTTTTGGCCTCTTCTTCGCAATACACGACGACGAAGTTGCTGGGACAATGCCAACGACGCGAACCCAGGGATTTCGTCAACAAGCTTTGCAATCCCGCTGTGAAGCTATTAAATTGCAGCTTGTAGTGGACGCAAGCACTGTACGAGCGTTCGATTTGGGCTTGCAACAATGAATGCCTCGACATGCAGTCGGTTAGTGGCTCGTGCCCAATCACTGCAATGACTGGAATGGCCAAACCTGAACAATGCATGGAACTCAGCACATACCCTGTGCTCTGCCAACCCTAGTGCGTGGCTACATTAAACATTGGAAGCATTTAACCAGCTCCAGATCACATGTCCGCTTGCTCTGGCTGCAGAGTTGAGGCGGTGAATGCCGCTAGTTTTGTTTTCTCATTTCTTCAAAAGACTGTCCGCTCACCCGACTCTTTTGATCTGCCACAGCCAGGTTTCGGGGAAGAGGGTGCGAACGGAGTGTGTGCCCTGGGCTGGCGCTCCCGGTGGTGAGGTAGTGGTCTTGGGGCGCTTGGCGCAAAGGCAGCAGGTGACGCAGCCACTTTCTGGGCATCTGCAACTAGGAAAGATTGCCATCAGTGAGCAATGTACCAAGCAGATGTCTCACATCTCCCGCATGTCTGGAATCTACTTTTAAGAACATCATGCATGGCTGATGAATGTGCAAATGAGGCATTAAAGGGACACTCTACTCCGAGAAAACGTGTTTGTTAACTGTGCTTGGATATGATACATATGTCAAAAAATTCACTTTCCCCAAAAATAAAATTAAATGCAACAAAGCACATTATAACTTCAAAAACTATGTGCATAAAATTGAGCTCGAATAATAGCTCTTTTTCTAAACTGGAAATAGTGAGATCACTTGACTCCCAATTGGATTGATCACAGTTGGCCTTTCAAATGATCCCATTGACCCCTGAAATAATCACATTGACCCCTCAAATGCTCCCATTGATCCCTCAAACGATCTCATTGATTTCTCAAATGATCCCATTGACCCCTCAAATAATCCCATTGATTCCTCAAATGGTTCGACTGACCCCTCAGACGGTCCCATTGACCCCTCAAATGGTCCCATTGACCCCTCACCTGTTCCCCACTAAATCCCAGTTGAATTCCAGTTGGGATATTAAGTGGTCACAGTTAGAAATTTTTACCTGGGCTTGGAAGCTAATGTCCCTATGGCACCAAACAAGTAATTTTTTCAGCCTTCCATTGGCTGACTGAGCACAGAAGAGAGGTACAACTGCATACCTCTTTTCTGGACGCTGAAAAAAGGTGAGAAGAAAGTACATGGAGGGTGACCCCTATGCTACATCCATAGTTCCATTAAAATTGCATGTGGCATAAACGTTGCATAAATAAATGCAAAAATAAAACATTTAGTGAACGGTGTGCAGATTGTATAGAAACATATTTTTAGAACTGTGTCATTCTAATTGATTTAATAATGCCTCTAGAATTTCTTGAATAAAGGGAAGTATTAATTATTCAAGCTCGAATTACCTAGTCTAAGAACCAGCCTCCATAATCAGTGACAGGCTAAGAACCCAACTGCAAATGCCCCTCAAAGAAATTCAGATCAGTCCACCAGCCAATCACTTCCCCTAATTTTCTTGATGTCACTGACATCATCGCTTGATTAACTTTTTATTATTTTTTCAAGATTGCTGCAAGCACAGTTGGTGATGCAAAGTCGAAGGTGAAAACGCCGGGTTCTTGCAACGCTTTTCAAGCTCTTTACCTAGCCAGCTTTACGTTGCAAAGTCGTGTCACAATCCGCTTTTGTCTGTGGTATTTTTTTTGGGGGGGGGGGGGGTGATGTGAGAATCTAATGTTTGGATTGTCACTGAAATGTTCAGTTTACCCCCTTTGTTGAGCCGAGGCCTAGAAACCGCCGAGGCAATGGCCAACACACTTTTTTCCATGGGTTTGGTGCTTGCCCTTGGCTGACGGCAAGTTGCCAAAATCGTAGCGGTATGCGCATTCTTTTGCGATGGCTTCTTTTAGGGGCAACATAAAAATGCCTTGGTCATCACAGTATGCTGCACGAGATGATTGAGTAATTAATGCCATGCTGCCTCACTGCTCTGTCTGCTTCTCTGCTGGCGTTTATAAGTAAAGAATAGCCCTGAAATGATGACCTCTCATCCTGCAACTTGTGAAACATGGCGCCCTTGCCAAGTCTCCTTGTTGCAATCTGTTGCATGCTAATTCATGTAAGCAATGGTTAGGAACCTTCTACTGGTTGTGCGCAAGAGCTATGCCATTGCTAGTGGCAGCTCGTGCCATCGCGTTGAGCATAGATTGAGCATGCGCCCGTAATACCCACAATCCGTAGCTTATGATCTAGGAAATGTCCTATTGTCTCGTCTTACCACTGTCAAACATAAAGGCATCATCTGTCGAAGTTACAATCATGTCCTGCCGTCAAACTCAATCAAACAAGGCAGAAAATCTTCCTGTCCTCTTTTTGATGGCAGTTCATCCCCTCACGACAATGACATCCAGCTCTATGAGCTGCGAACTTCAAACTTCGCTCCTTCTTGTTGGATGGATGGATGAATAGATGCTAACAGCTGTACCCTTTAACGGGCAGTAGCTTGCGCCACCTAGCCTAGAAATTAAGAACCAAAAGCATGATTTCTTTACTTCGCCAATTTGCTTACCCTCTGCAATTTCGTAACTATCAGCAGGCGGTGTGGGATATCACCAGGATGACCTTTGGCGGATCGGGCAAAAAACATTGGTAGCGCTTGAAACCAACATTTAAAATGTCAAGCAGGAGATGATGCAATATTTTCTCAAAAGTAGAGCGTATTTTCGCAAAAGCAGAGCGTAGAGCAATATTTTCTCAAAAGTAGAGCCTGTGGATGAAGCACATCCTGCAGGTTCTTAGCATGTCATTGACTATAAACAAGCCCACACTGAGGTTACAACCCTCAGATTGTATGGACCAGGAGGGATCATCCCTCCCTCCTCCTCCTCCTCCTGCTCTTCGAACATTCTTACCCACCTTCAAGCTGAAACCCGGCATCCTCTTGAATCACCCCGTCATCTGGAAATGTTCCCAATACGAAATCTGCTAGAGCCACTGATTGTGAAAAGTTAAAATATTCTGCTATTTTCGTTTTATCTTGTTCATCAATGTATTTTTTTCGATATGAGCACCTCTATTGGCAACACTGAAAAAGTGATGCCAACGGCAGCCACAGATTCACTATTTGGGCAGTAGAACTACGACGCCTGGAGTGTGGTCTCTGGCTGGTGCGTTTACCGCACCCTCAAATGTGGTTTCTCGATTTCCACCCCATGATATCATAGCAGTGGCATGCCGTCACCTGCCGCGATCCTGGCTGTTGCACAGCAACACAGGTGCATGTGGCAGACGCCTGTTCTGCTGCAGTCCTTGGGTACCAAAGCAGGACATAAGAAGGAATCTGCGAAGACAGAGACTCTTTGGTCCGCTCGCCTTTTAGCTAGCTTTACTACGACCAACCAGCAGGATCGCAACATCCGACGGCATGACTTACGCTCATGCTACGTAATTTGTTGTCACTTCGGGACGCATGGGAGAGATAGGACGCTAAACGCATCAATAAGAAGCGTTCTAGGCACCGTAGTAGAACCTGTTCCCGAGTGATTGCACGAAGATTGATTGTGTGAAATGAATCCTGTGTAAGATCACATCTGCATTTGCTCAGAAGCACACAAAAATTGTGCTGACATATTTTCTAGACTGCCTGCTCATGCATACCAGTGATGACACACCACTGAAAAGCACAAGGAGATTTGAAAGTTGGTTTTGGCATCGCTTTCACTTACATTTTTTAATGCTTTTTTCAAATTTAGAAATACTAAACATCATGCCAGGAAAAGTAAACACCGGGAACTTATAAAATGTGGATACATAGTTTGGATAACTAAAAAAACGGCAGATTACTTCTTTAATTTAAAATGCAACTACTACATGCATCGGAATTTGGGGAGTTGTTGACCATAAAACGGATTCGACTTCATTGCATGAGAACTTCATGTTTTATAGCACGAGTCATACTATATCATGAGGCATGAAGATGTTGGAGGAGGAGGAGTTGCATGAGCATACTTTGCCTTTATACTTTAGGCTTGAAACTTTCATGTTAAAGGGACAATTTCGGTACAAACAATGAATGTGCACACTTTTGGCTGAGCTATGTAGGTAATGAAAGAAGTTCATGGTACCAGTCCCAAAGTGTCCTATCCTATTTCAGGGCCTAACTCCTCGGTCAGAGTGGTGACACGTAGAATGGATAGGTAGGTATTAGCTAGGGCAATTCAGACACACTTGGGTTTGGCCCCAACTGGGCACATCGTACAGCTTTGCGCTTCCTTTCGATTGCTTACGGTGAGAGAACATACGACGCCATCTCAAACACTTGCGACTTGTGCATATTGCACGTGCACAGCTGGTCAACTAGGCAGCGCACCCGTGGCCGAACGGTTATCGTGTTTGGCACCCATGCAAAGAGCCGAGTTTAGATGCCTAGTAGCGGAGGCACCTTTTGTCATTTTTGTAACTGTCGCGTTCTGGTAAATTCAAGAACTCTGTTGCATGTTCGAGGTCAGAAAGTTCTACGCGCTGAATCTTCTACGCCAATAGTTCCAGAAGCCCACGTGTGTACAAAAGGGGCTCCGCGTGGCGAGCCGGAGTCAATCTCGCCCCAGTGTTCGATTCTGCTGTTTCGCCGCCATCGACGCCTGCGACACTAACTTTTTTTCTATTTTGTTTTGGGCACAATTTCATCCCATTAAACGTTTAGTTTGCTTCAGTTTTTGTTGCCTCATCAATTGTCATTCGTGACGATATTTCCTCGTGTTTTTGAGCATCATTCTTTTAGAATGTGCTTGAAAAATGCTGACAATTAGTTATAAACGGCAATTTCTCATTGGAAGTACATACAGTTGATCCTACAAAAACTGAAAAAGCCTGCACTCTAATTAAATGCAGTTCCAGTCCTGCCTCATAGATGGCTCCACGTACAGTTTTTTCCGTTTTAAGGTGGCACGAGGCTGCACGACACACTCGATTACAATCAAACATAAGTGTGTGAACTTGCCTTTAGGAATAACCACCGTCTCCTTTTGTACTTTTCTGGATTATAAGGCCACGCTGACATTACATATAGCTCGTGAAGCAAGAAGCGGTTACTTTTATATGAGAGTTATTACATGTTGGCATGTTCATGTTTGTTTCTTGTTTCCTCATTGCTCAGGTCAGTTATGGTTCTGCCTCTCCCATGCCATGCACTGAAAGCTGGTTCAGAAGGAGCTGACTCCAGACTATTTTTGCAGTCTGTCTTTGTGCTTGATGGGACTCGTGCAAAATAATTTGAACTAAAATACTGGCCCTACAACTTCTCACCTCAATTAATCCCAGTGAAAGGCGGGGTGGGGTGGAATGTTTAACCTTTTCATTTTGTGCATCATATACTGCTGGAAGCTACTTTTTACTATGCATGCAATACCAATTGCGTTCTTTCCATGTCTGATTGAATTTGAAGCTAAAAACTCTTTTTCGAACGAAGTTTGTTTAAACAAGACAAGACCTCACCCAGATGTTTAAACAAAACGTTAGTTTGCCACTGAGATCTCGTAAGAGGAGTTCAGCACTACTCCATTCAACCTTAATCTGACAGTGCAGTGGAAGCTATGTGCTCACTGAACCATTCTTGCGTCTATCTTTCACCATGTGATCACGCACCCACCCTATATCCACGTTCAAAAAGCGGGCGTCAGGTGATGAAAGGGAGGTGGTTGATTGGTCTGGCGAGCGTGTAGCTCCCACTGCACTGTCTGCATAGGGATGAACGGAGCGTATAGTGAGACAATCAAATCAGTGCAGTACTACTGCTAACATGATGTCTTCTAACGTGATGCACGTGGAGATTGAGCCCAGGATTTTAAAGTTGCACAGCGCAAACTTTTCGTGGCACATCCTCCGAACACGCGACAACATGCTCGGCTAGCAATTCCTTGCATCGAAACAACTTCCCTTTTCTAAAGGGCAACTCCGCTCCATTTATCGATTTCAAAGTTCTGACAGTTTTTAAACAAAGACAGCAAATGAAGCGCTAGAGGTCCTAGTCAGATGATAAAGTTTAAAAACTAATTGTAATCTTAATAGTTCTAAGCGATTTTCTGATACTTTCAATGGAATAATGGGACCCGTTCTCGGTAGCTGACACCGTTCATACCCATGCATTTTGTGGGCTTCGTCGACCACAATTTTCCCCAATAAAAATTTAAAAAAAAAATTATTTATAACATTTGTATAAATATTGTTTAGTTCTGAAAACTTGACATCAGGTTTAAATAGCTAATGCTACATGTGGCCGGAAACTGAGCGTTCGACAGTAAATAGTTTATTATTGCAATTAAAAAATGCAGTAATTTTTTGGGACACATATTTACTAGGACGTATCTTGCCCCACTAAAGTGGTATGCAGGCACCGCTCTTGAGCGGAGCTGCCCTCTAGCGTGCCTCTCTCCAACAAGGTGGTAAATTGGTCTAGTTGGTGATTGTTGCACATCATGAAAAACAGTGTTCAGAAGGACAGGATTCTATAATATACAGGGTGTTTAATTTTAATTCAAACATATTCATTAAAAAAAATGTGACACTATACTAATGTGATGTGTGCAAGTGAGTTAAACGGCAAGAGGGGGGGGGGGGCATATCATAGGAGGCTAACCGTCACGATAGGTCAGATAACTAAATAGAATGAGTTATTTAATTATTCAAAATTAACATGTGGTTCCAAATGGAAACTTGCTGAGCGGCATCACAAACCACTGAATCAGTCAATTTAAGAAAAGTTTTAAGCATGTGGTAAGCACGGGAGGGTGCTGAAGTTTTCCCTCGTGCAACAGGCAGAGTGCTGGCGGTCCGAAAACGTGGTTGATGATTTTTTAGAGCGCAGCTCTTAGGCGCCTGTTTCCGGCTTGAGCAGCGTCGGCGTCGCCGCCGGCGTAACTGCAAGGTCATGTGACCCCCAGGTCATGTGACCCCCCAGGCCATGTGACCCCCAGGCCATGTGACCCCCCAGGCCATGTGACCCCCAGGCCATGTGACCCCCCCCCGAGTCATGTGACCCCCGAGGTCATGTGACCCCCCGAGTCATGTGACCCCCTGAACATGTGACCCCCCTGAACATGTGACCCCCCCGAAGCCACGTGACCCCCTCCCCGTGCCTTTCCCTCCTCCTCATGAGCTGCGCTCTAATTCGGCGTTACAGGGAGTTGTAATCGGCTTTCATTTTTTTATCCGCCTTTTCGGACCGCCTGCATTGCGCCTGTTACACAAATGTGAAAGTTAGCACGCCCCCGTGCTTATCACGCACCTCAGAACTATCTCAAATTGAGCAATTTGAGTAGTTTTAGATGACACCTAGCAAGTTTCTAATTGAAACCTAATGTCTATTTTCACCAATTAAAAAGTTAATTCACACATTTTAGCTCATTATTAGACTTAATGCGATAATTATCCCTCCATATCATGTCCATGTGGCCATATAACTCCCCCGGACAAACCGCATTAGTGTAGCTTGCACGGATCTCTTCTTTTTTTAAATATCTGTTAAGCTTAAAAAGAAACACCCTGTATATATCAGTTGCGAGTTTCTGTGTGTTTGTCCTGCGTCCCTTTCTTTTGTCCTGACCCTTTGAGCACTGTCTTCCGTGCGGCTCTCTCCTCCAAGTTTCTAGGTTTACCAGGACGTAGCGCACCGCCGAATCCGCCGCCGCCAAAGGCTGGCTGGTAGGAGCGCGAGGGCAGCGCCTGCTTGTTGGGGTAGCCAGGGAAAGCACGATTGTTGCACGGCCGCGTCTGGATCGGCAGGTTCGAGAACACCACCACTCCGGCGTTCTGGAATAACAAAACAAAAAACAAAAAAAAATTGCAAACCTCTGTTGTAGTTAGCTTGTTCAATACCATATTTTCTAGTGTATAACTTGCGGGGTTTTTCTTAAATTTCCCTTGGTGCGTCGTTTACAAGGGTGCGAATTGTAGTGCACTTTTTTATAGATGTAAACCTTAATTGCAAATATTTGCCATGAAAGATATGTTTTACATTAAACTCATTGACGAGAGTATTGAAACTAGGCCTTGCTTGCGCATGATGTGATCATATTACGCACATGCAAGCTTTTATCGGTTTCACCATGCCAATCGAACACATATATACAAGCAACATACACACCTCCAAGGCACACATAGTATATACATGCATACATGAATATACATATATCTATATGTATATCATAAACATATATATGTATATATATTGTACGGGTTAAATGCATACACCACCTTTTTCCTGAAGGCAGCAGTTTATAGGGGTGCAATTTATACTAGGGTGCGACCTATAGACTGATATATAGATATATATATATATCAAGATACGGAGTCTGTATGGCTGGATGCTCACTAAAGAGCAGTCAGAAATTCAGTGCCCAAGTGCTCTGCTTGTGACTGTAGATTGCTCTTTCACTGCGCCCGTTGCATCATATGCACACGACCCCAAAGCAGAAATACTTTTAGAAAATCATGCTAATTTGAGTTGCATAAAAGACCGACCCTCAAAGTAATCTCCCAGATGGCACAAACCTTTCCTAAAGTGCTTCTCTCTAGTCCTCTCTACCTTTTGCCCTCATGTGCTAGTTTGCAATATTGGATCAGTCAATGTCTAACTGGTTGCAAAAACTATATTTCGTTTCCCAATAACTTGGCAAAGAGCATGCAGTACTCCCTCTTCAAGCAAATCAGAGCGATGGAGAAAAGCATGAGACAGCTTTCTGTAAAAGGTGAGTGCTCCGATGATACGGTGTCATGTGACTCGCTCTGATGTACTGACTGGTTCACAGGGACCAGAGCCTACACAGTTTGTAACGTTAGGAAAAAGACAAGAAAACAATGTAAAATATATATATATAGTATAGCCTGGGGAGCCAAAGTCTTAATACATGTTCTTGAATATGTAATGATTTTAGTTCTATGCTCACCTATACACAAAGTGCACTTTGTGTATGGTACACAAAGTGCAAATACACAAAGTGCACTTTGTGTACGATACATCACCTTGTCCATGGACAAGGACAAGGTGATGCTTGCAGTGATGTATCGTGCTATTCGACCAAACCTGGAACTCCAGGAAACCACCAACTTGTACCTCGAATGATGTGAGCGAATCGTAGCTTGGTGCAACGTTAGGTGCCAACACTTGGCGCTTGCTCCTTCCAGAAGATGCTGGGCTCTCCGTATCGTAAGGCTCGTTAAACCTGTAGCCGTCTGCCAAAGAAAAAAGTGAAAAGGGAGAATATAGAAATCAAAGTTATGTGTGTTCTTGCCAGCCTATGAAACAGATATTCTCAAATTTCTTGAACTAAAAAAAAACCCTACGTGCATTCTCAAAAAATTTTAATCTTTTAAGAAAGTATAAAACAAATTGTTTGCGTCCCACTGTGGAAAATTATATTTTTTTTTGCAAGAAGGGATAGGTTGTTACATTTTTCTAGTAACGTACAAACAATAATCAGACTTTTTGATACTCCCAGTAATGCTTGCTCATGTAATGCAGTAACAAAGCAAAGGCAGCAGAATCTGGTACAAAGAACAATAATGGGATTCGCAAACTTTTCGACCTTGAGGAACCTATTTCTGCATGGAATGAGAGCCAAGGAAGTCCTCCTGGCCTCTGCATTGATACAATA
The DNA here is from genome assembly GCA_037355805.1 of Ixodes ricinus. Taxonomy (NCBI): domain Eukaryota; kingdom Metazoa; phylum Arthropoda; class Arachnida; order Ixodida; family Ixodidae; genus Ixodes; species Ixodes ricinus. Next base: position 63,048 of record JAZHYW010042977.1, read on the forward strand.
TAGCATGTTCAAAGCAATAAAGCATTGCAAATATTAATTAACATATTGGGGAGCGTTTGGTTCATAGTTTTGCATTTGGTCCCGGTCAAAATAGCCCCGGTGAAAATGAACCCGGACAAAACGGTTCCGGTCAAAATAGCTTTGCACAAAATGGTTCCAGGAAAGCTCTGAGGCATAGTTTGCTTGTTCTGGGGGATTAGTCAATTGTTTGAACAATTTTGAACAAGTAACAATTTTAAAGTTTACATATTCAATACAAAACAAATTGCATGCCAGTGGCTAAGCCAAGAAGCAAAAAGCATACAATAGAAATAGAAATAATATTTCTCTAATATTTAACATAATGCTGCACGAGAAGAAAAACGTTTCATTACAAGCCCTCACAAAAAGAAATATATTTGACGTTAGTTTTTATTGAGTATGAGGTCGGTCTGCCTTTGATGAGCAGCGACACTGATTTATGTTGTAGACGGAAATTTTACCAGTTCAGTAGCACTGCTAGCCTGGAGTCTTTAACATGCATCACGCAGCAGCGAAATACGACCGTACGCATGCCATCACAAATATGTGTCTGTCCATGATTATGTCTGAATCATCGTGTGCATGTGTTTTCTTGCAGCGCCATTGCGCTACGGTAATTCAAAATTATAAAAAATGTAGTCAAAATTTAAAAAAAAAATGTTTTTCCTTTATTTATATTACGTTTTACTGAAGACACAGTGCAGCCGACGGTACGAGCTGATAGAACCAATCAAGCAGTGCTGGAAACAAAATGTACTATAATGGCATTCGACGACTTTTTGTGCATGTCATAACTGGCTAGACTAATTAATCACGGAGTGCATTGCGATTTTGCGCTTTTAATGCGTGCAAATGTATTTGTGTAGCGATTTCAAGCTGCGGCTCTCTAGAGCCGAGTGAGCGATGAAAGAACTTAAATTAACTTTTGGCCTTCTTTAGTTGTTTTCTAAAATATTTAACAAAAAACTTAAATACAATTAAATATACATTACACACGTGTTGAATAAGGCTTCAGAGTAGCAGTTCACTAAAATTTCAAAGAGCACCCAGAGTGTCAGCAAATCCCTTGGGACCATTTTGTCTCGGTTTTGTACTTGGGACCATTCTGTCCGGGACCATTTTGGCCAGGACCATTCGTTTTGGCCGGGACCATTTTGGCCGGGACCATTTCTGGCCGGGACCATTTTGGCCGGGACCATTTTGGCCGGGACCATTTTGGCCGGGACCATTTTGGCCTGGACCATTTTGGCCTGGACCATTTTGGCCGGGACCATTTTGGCCGGGACCATTTTGGCCTGAGGACAACCATTTTGGCCGGGACCATTTTGGCCGGGACCATTTTGGCCGGGACCATTTTGGCCGGGACCATCTTGTCCTACACCCAAGATACGTGTTAGGCATCTATAAAGTTGAGCGAAGAAACTATAAAGGTGCATGTTAAACCATAAAAGTGTACTTCACTGAGCAAGAACTGAACATACTAAAGATGCAACTAAAGCCACAAATCACGCAGGTTTCCTCTGCAGCTTTTTCTTTATTTCACAATTTATATTAGAGTAAAAGCATGTTTATTGAAACTTCAAGGGAGTCCTAAAATAGTTTGAATCAATCGAAGTCTGAACTAATGAAAGTAAACCGAAAAAGACCATATTTGGCACTGGGTAGATCCGGAAATGCTCGGAACTGCCAGCGCTTATTAGGAAAAGAACATCCAGAATCACTCTAATGGGCAAATATTAAGGGGGCACTGAAGACTTTTTGAAGAAGTTTGATTTTAATGGCATACTGTTTGTTAATCCTTAGGCAATAAAATTACCAGTCCTAGATTTCAAGATATCCTAGTAAATTCACAGTAATAAAAATACACGGGCAACATTTTTTCTTCGCGGTGGGGAGGGGGCGGGGGGAGGGGGGAGGCCTCGGGGTCTTCCCCCACCTTTATAAATTTAAACCAATGAAAATAGTTACTTGTGTAGATATTCTGAATTATTATTGCACTTTTTAGGTGCATTGTAAATTATATCTTGACAAAAAACGTCAAATCTTTGGGTGTAAAAGACATAATAATGCAATTATTGCTTAAAAATGCCATCCCATTTTTGAATTGAATTTTGATGGGAAAATCAGCTGCCCATGAGTGTAATTCTTTATGATAGAGCTCGTAGACTCAGTTATAACCATAAATAGACGATCTCAAAGTCCAAATTGAGAAAAGTGAAAAAAAAAAAAGGAAGAAAAAGACAGCAGGAAGATTCAGACAATTCCTAGATTTTGCTATGATATGCTATATTTATTTTGGCTCAGGAGAGCTTAAATAAATGCTTCTGGGTGCCTCCACTTTGGTGAAAAGTGGGCGCAACTGGTGATCATTCCAGTTCTAAAATGGGGCTTTCTGAGCTTTGGAATCAGTGTTAGGAAGCTCAGGCGACATCGTTTTGCACTGTCGTGGACTGCTTTAACATTTGAACACAAAGGACGAAAAACCGTTTCTTGAGATTTCAGGTAAAGGTGCAGAAAAGCGGAAATAATTATATTAAACGCAAGGGGGCTAAAACGTCCTTGCTCTTCGCTTGGTATTTCAGAGCTCACCTTCGTAACAGTAGCTTTGGTTGACGAGGTTGGTGCGAGAGTACTCGTAATTCAGGTTGCTGATCGTGTTCAAGACCTGGAACAGAGTTAATTCCATACTCAAAACGTTGCGGCTTAAAAAACATTGCAACAATTTTAATATTAAAAAAATTTGCAGCTTGCAATTTTTATACTGTTTATCTTGGTAAGAGCACGAGGAATCGCACGACCATTAAGAAAATGCACGACCATCCCCCAAAATACTGCGATTCCACTGCATAACTACGAGGGAAAAAAACACATTATTTCTCTATCTGCAGTCTGCAGCCGCGTGCGGCAATCGTATGAATTCAGGTGTCTGGTCATGCGGTACACCTGTTTTCGTGGCACCACCTAACGAAAGTCAACCCAAACATTCCCTCCTCGCGAAACGTGATGATGAAAATATGTAGCAATTCGGTTGCTGCATGTGAATGCAGCTGGGGCACGTGTTTCCGGTGTTGCAACGTCAAGTTGCTGGGAGAAATTCCTCCAGTCTGAAGCAGTCCTTAGGAAATGAGTCCAAGCTTGTGCTTACAACGGCCTGGTTGGAACGTTCAGACCATGGCATTTCGTCTACGACTTTTGTATTTGTTGCCGCAGTCACCAAGCAAAGAACAAACAAGATCATAGCAGTCAAGTGCTATAACGGTACCCTGAAAACGCAGGGTACCGTATTTTCAGACTACCGTTCTCAGCTTGTCAGTCGCTAGGAAGTGAAAATAAATTGGAGATGGTACCCTAAGAAGCGATGCGGTTCATGCGAATCCTCGTAAGGTATGAAATGTCGGTCTTACCCCCTTTCTAGAAATGCGGTCGTATCCGTCAAGGAGGGTAACGCTGCTGTCGACGGCACCTACTCCGCACAGGGACTTGCTTGTTGCCGAAAGCTCCACGCTCACGTTCGAGCCAGGAAGGGCTTGGTCCGGAGAGAAGGCGAGGGAGACCTGGAGGTGGGGAGGAGGAAAGATTACACTTAAAATGGGACAAGGCCCAGAAAAAATTGTTTTCTGCCAAAAGAAACATAATATGGAGGAATGTCATGTTTACGTCCACCAACATCTCGTGTATATTTTCACAGGGTTTCATTCATTTTTTATGAATAATTAGCTATAGCAATCGATTAAGTATTTTGAGTGCATCAATGCTATTGAAAAGATAGAATCTGGACACTTTGAATGTGTTCTTTTCTATTTTATTTCTTAAGCATACGTTTCATTTTATTCAATCTATCTTTTCAAAGCAAACTTTGAAACAGCGCTAAAAAACACAAGAGACAAGAACGAGAAGTGGACGGACACGACGCTGACTAGCAACTGAAGTTTATTCCCGCGAGGAATGGAAAGGAAAAACATAAAAGATGCACAATAGATAAAACATGATCCACCCCTTGAGGCACGCCCGAGCACTTAAACGAATCTGCCGAATTTCTTAATGAAAGAGACTTCGTCATCCACCAAAGCCACAGACGGGGCACTAACACACGTGTCCGCTCCGTAGGTAGAAATAAAACGCCTCATCAATTTCTCTAAGTCACTTTGTTGCGGTGACGAGCCAAAATCTTAATCTCCGTGAAAATCGGAGAACACTAACACCTATCGCAGTGAACTGCAAGGTGTCCCGACGGTGAAGACCGAAGGGAAAGGGAATGCTCCTAGCTTCAACATTGACACACCTCCCCGTTTGACCTATGTACACCTTGCCCACATGACAAAGGGATCAGATAGACGACACCCGTCGCGCACGTGACATACCGGGTTCGGTGGCTAACCTCACACCGAGGCCCAGATGACCCAACACGATTAACTGCGGCGCAAAGACGGGACAACTTTGAAGGGGCTGAGAACACAACAGGCACGTCAAACTTCAGCCAGCCTGCTTGATCCTATGCGAAAAAGTGTGTACATAAGGCAGAACCACCGGCCTGGAGGGCATCCTCCTCTTTTCCCTCAAACTCAAAGACCTCTAAACACTTTGAAAGTGATTCTGCAACACCCACGACCACAGCCAACGGGAAGCCAGCAGAATGCAATCTGCCGGCCTGAGACAAAAAACTATTCTCGCAGCTGTGGTGACAAGATTTCACCAAAGAGGTGCGTAGACATGACACAAGCGATGGCCCTTTTCACAAGTTTCGAATGGGCAGAATCATATCTCAATAGCCCCTTCTTTGACCGGGGTTCCATACTCGACCAGCAAATGTGGGGGGCCTGAATCTTAAGAGACAAATCCAAAAATTGAATGGCACCCTCAGAAGGGTCTCGGGCTTGAACCTCAGGCCCGGAGACATCCCGAAAACAAGTCGAGCCACATCCGTGACCACCTCTATTATCACCCAAACCTTGACTAGAAATTAAAACAATAAGATAATCATCCACATACCTAAAAGTCTTTAAAATGCGCTCGTCTTTCTTCTCAGCAATAGCTCTGTCACACTTAGCCAAGAAAATGTCGCTAAGAATCGGGGCAACACTGGACCCGATGCAAATTCACGTCCTTTGCAAGAAAACAGAGTCCTCAAACGTGACATATGATGAAGCGAGATAGAAAGCAACAACTCTAAAAAAGGAGTCAATGGCAATCCCCGCTGAACTCGTGAAGGCGACAGACCCGCTCATGTCGATACATTCCTCCACAGCCTTCATGAGTTCACACTGCAGGTATCGAATAAAACATGTCTTCAACATCCAAGGACATGAGGTCACAGGACCCCGGGTTCTCTTTGCGAGCTCAACAGAGCCTCAGAGTTACGGATCATAAAGGATCCTCTAATCTAAGCGACGACAGGTGGCGCTGGAGGAAGACGACAGGAAGCTGCCACGAATCCTTTTGGGTAACGATAGCTCTAAATGGCATCAACTCTTTATGCGTCTTAATCGTAAAGAAAACATCCAGACACAGACGCTTAGCCGAAGAGACCAGACCTCTTAAGACTCTCCAGACCCAAACCTTCGTAAAAGTTGGAACAGACTCGAGCCTTGACCTTCTTACAAAACAATCCCCGCAAAAGGCTTGAAATTCTTCAAAACTGCCTCCTTCGCTCGTTCATTATACATGTCTTCAGATACCACAGCAAACCCTCCCTCCTTGTCGGAAACTAGAAGCTTCAGATTAGACTCATTGAAGAAAGACACCACCGCACCAAAGCTCTTCCTCTGCACCGTCTTCTGTCCCCCTTCATGAGTCCGTCCAAACAGTCCAAAATGCACCGTTCCCTGTTGGCAGGGCTCACTTTGTCGGAAACCTGCCGCACAAGTGCCAGCATCTCGGGAGGCTTGACCAAAGGCTCCGTGCAAACTCGGACCCTTTGCCAAAACGTTCACCACCAGAAACAGGACAGATGCCTTATTAATGCTTTAATCAAAGTGGAGGAAAATGCTCTTCATCAAATTTAATGCTTCAAACTGATTTAACTCTATGTGCATCAAGGATGAATGTAGAACACCTCAAAACATCTTTTGATCATCAATGAAAATCTATACCGCAGGTAAGATGCACAACTTTCCAAGAAAAACACCCGATTCACGCATCAAAAGATAATCCTTGAATGCCCTCACAGCTTCAAATACTCAATTTTTCTGGGTGCAATATAGGACTAAAATAAATTATACACATAGATCTGTTCTTGAGTGTGACACTGTTGCTTCCTTTCTAAACCAACTCTTCAAAATTGTGTAAATATTTTGCAATATTTTACTTATATGTATACCTGCTGCTCATTACATTTGGCTTATCGAGATTCCACACCGTGTTTGAACTTTGAGGTTTGATTTTCAGATACTGCGTATGCCCGGTGGACCTTACACTGTAAAACAGAGTCAGAAGAATCGGTTCCTTTACATTAAAGCTCAAAGGCTACCGAATATGCATTAAGTGGTGCATTTTACCTAGAGTCAAATTCAGGATGTATTGTCTCTCTATAAAAAATGAGACCAACAAATTTGCCGAAGTCAACGGCGTGGCGTCTTCACAGACGGCCGATTTGGCGAAGCAACCTTACTGACCAAAGTGAGCTGACAAGTTTCCTAGAATGCCTGGCACCTTGTCGTGGCGCATGCGCTTGGTGGCACTACTGCACTATCAGCCCGCCCTATGGACAGGTGGTGGGACCAGTGGAACAATGATTACATAAGAAACCTGGAAGTGTTTTTTATAGTAAACAAGGTTTTGCACAAAAGTTGGCATAAAAAGAGAGTAGTTAAAAAACGGTTCTTTGTTTCGAACCATGGTTAAAAGTGTTAGGAAAGACGAAGACAAACGAGAAGACAAACATAGGTGCTACTCATACCTGTACTTAAAAAAAGTATTATATATATATATATATATATATGCATATCGACACACTTATCGTCACCTAGGCTACATGCACGTGCGGAGGTACCCATCTACATGAATTTATTTTAGAAAAAACACACCTCGGCATTATACAATGCAATCGACGTGTCGCTGGCGCATAGGGCCTGCTCTTCCTGATAAAGTATGCCTTTGCACTTCGTGCAGTCTTTGATTGTTACTTCAACCTATAGAATAGAAGTGTCGACTAAAGCGTGGCTCACATTTGTAGGCCCTACAGTGCGTGAGCAAATGTGCCCCACCATTTGTTTTTAATTTTTGTGCATGTTCTGTTCCCTAGAATTGTCCCAATTTTCATAACAACTAATTTCCAGAGCTAAAACTTTTTCAGCACCCTTTATAAGTAGGTAGAAGACTAAGCTGGTAATATCATTCTATTTCAAGCTAGGGCTCAAAAGAAGACCCTCCTGGGTAGTGTCCTCCCTTGATTGCAAGGCAGGCACATTCCGCAATTCATTGCCCGTGGAGGCGTTGACTTGGTGGCACTAAGAACGCTATCCGCCCGCACTTGCTCACGTGCAGCCAAAATAGAAGAAATGTTTTCGAATGTCGTCTCCCATGGAGCTTTTCAAATAATAAACCTAAGAACGTTGAGGCGATGAATGTAGCTGTGGCGCTATCTCCCAATTAATGCAGCGAGCAAAAAAAAATTACCTAATATGAATAGAACACCATCTTAACGTGCAGGTGCCAATTTTTGCAGCTCATTTTAGAGCACAAGATTCACTGGAAACATTTCACATATCGCGAAAGAGGGTTAATTGCAATACAGTGAATGATGGTAGGTGACCTCATTTGTTTGTTCCTGTTATTAGGGCCCATGGGTATACCGTATCTGGAAAAAGGGTGAAAGATAAGCCCCACATGGTATGCCGACGGCTTCGATATGCGCCACGGTATACGAGCGCAGTGATTTACCTACACACCCCCTAGGATTGTACACTGCCCTTGTCTTTCTGAAGGCACCCCCTAATTCGCAAAGACCTCCTCTATTCTCAATAGCCCCCTCCCCCATTCTAGAAATTTAGACCCCCCCACCCCCTATAATCTCAATTCCTGGGGAAACCCCTTACGAGCGCAACGCACACATATCGGAGAATGACGCAGCGAAAAGCCTAACCACTTCTTTGCAGTAAAAAGTGCACCCCGGTGATACATAGTCATGTTCCGATTGACCCACCAGGGCCGTAGCTTCCGCCGTACTGGCATGTTATGCGATACCGGCTTCAAGGCCTACCCAGTATTTCTTGCTTCAGACACTAGGCTAAGTGGCTCCACGAGAGTACCGTATTTACTCGCACAATGAACGCACTCGCGTAATGAACGCACCCCCAAGTCGGCTCTCAAAATTTCGACTTTTTTTTCCCTCGCGTAATAAACGCACCCCCAACTCGGACGTCAAAATTTTGACCCCTCCCTCCACGCGCGCGAAATGAACGCACTTTTCTATCCTGGTGCAGCGAGGTCGCGAATGCATGTGCAGCGTGAGCGAACAAAACGCCTTGTGAAACGCGTTAAAAAAATAAAAAAGATCCAACGGAAGCAAAAAAAAAAAGCATAAGAGATTTTTTTTTTTTTTGCACAGCGCAGTTTGGATTTTGGGTTGCGCGTCGCGCGCAAGGAGTTAAGAAAGAGAAGCGGAGAAGCCCTCGCCTAAGCAAAGCGAAACAAAACAGCTTGCGAAAGGCGGCAAAAAAAAAAATCCACGGAACCAAGAGAAAAAAAAAAAACAAAAGCTTTTTTTTCTTTTTTTTTTTGCACAGCGCAGGTTGGTCGCGAGCCGCGCGCGTCGCGCAAGAAGATAGGAAAGAGAAGCGGTGAAGCCCTCGCCTAAGCAAAGCAAAACAGCTTGCGAAAGACGGCAAAAAAAAAAAAATCCACGGAATTAAGAGAAAAGAAAAAAGCATAAAGAGGAGCTCTTTTCTTTTTTCGCACGACGCAGTTTGGTTCCAGGGTCGCGCGCCGCGCGCAAGGAGATAAGAAAGAAAAGCAGAGAAGCCCTCGCCCAAGCAAAGCGCACATAATGAAGGCATCCTGCCCTCGCCTCCTCCTCGCACTTTGGAAAGAGAAGCGAGAAGCCCTCGAAATGAACGCACTTTTCTACCCTGGTGCAGCGAGGTCGCGAAAGCATGGGCAGCGTGGGCAAACAAAACAACTTGCGAAAGGCGGGGGGAAAGAAACAAACAAACACAGAAGCAAGAAAAAAAAAAAACATGGAGAGGGGCATTTTTTTTTTTTTGCGCATCGCAGTTTGGCTTTGGAGTCTCCGCGCCGCGCGCAAAGAGATAAGAAGTTACGTCGATTTTTGCGGGATAAAAGGTCCGTTCATTATGCGAGTAAATACGGACGCAAAACTTTTACCTCGCGTAATGAACGCACCCCCCAACTTTGCCTCGATTTTTCGGAAAAAAAGTGCGTTCATTATGCGAGTAAATACGGTAATAGCTCACATTTGAACAATGTAGCCGCCACTCCCGGGCATACCCAATGTTTCTTGCTTCAGTCGCTAGATAGCACCAAACCAAACAGCGTTGAAAGCTGCCTATGCTGCTACTCCTATTGCATTCCTTACAAGAAATGATAGTATGTGCGAATAAATTAATAAAAATAGAAACAAACCTTGTTTTCCAGACACTTCTCGACTGCAAACTCGGCGAGAGTCTGAGACCACTTCAAGTGGGTTCCCTTGGGCGTCCCGGAGCACGTAGTACACGAGAGCTGGACCTTGGGGCTGGCGTCTTCTGGGAGAGTTGCTTCGTAGTTGAAGGCGGCGACACTGTGGGGAGTCGGGTTCTCGCCGGCCGTGAGGCTCGACGCTCCCCTCAGGCGGAGCGTCCTCATTCTGGATCGTGGTGTTATCCGCAGAGTCCTGGATGAGCTCGCCAGATGCAAAGCGTCTGGTGGCGCTCCGAGAGTCCAAGACGCGGCCACTCGATGTGAGCTGCCTGAAAAGGAAGCGAGGGAGCAGCCCTTGTTAATTATTTTCTGTGTTTGATGAGACGGTGGCAAGTTGGTCAGCCCAAAGGGGCACCTGAACTCAGATTTTGGTCACTGCGAGAGCGATATCTATTTTGCCTCCTGCGGGACAAACTAAGATAGCGTTTGCAGACGGTTCGCTAGCTAAGGCGGGCAAAGAAACGGTTTATCTGCTATGAAGTGTTTTTTGCAGAAGGAAATAAAACAAGGAAACACCACATATTATCTGCAAGCTAAAAGACTGAAAACGTTGATCGTCTTCGACGGACCGATCATCCTGGCGAACTCAGATTGGATGCAGGCTGAAATTATGGTTGCTTTTATTTCACGTTGAAGCCGTCCACAACCCGTGCTTGATTTGTAACCCTCAAGTTGTTCTGCTGCCGTACTCAAGCTGACATCGACTGGTGTGTGAAGGAGCACCGAGGACAGGCACATCACAGGCCGCAAGATCTCTCTCGCTATTTTTGTGTTGGCGAGATGCCCTGATCAAAATATCGCTGGCTCGTGAACTTGCAAACGGGTTAAACATTTCTCAATGGGTGGCTATGGGCGCCCAGCAGAGGTTTTCAACGCCACATCCAAGAGGTGGCCGAGGATATTCTCGCTCTCACCTTGACCAAAATCGTGCATCACGCAATATTGACTTGACTGCATGCCAATACAATGCTGATCCAGATCAAAATTCTACAAAATCCCTGGGTTCAGCACACGAGCTTTCGCTCCACATGCTCCAAGCTGCTCGGTCACTGATCCCCGCCGCCTCCCAACAAGGGGACAGCACCCACAGATTTATGGCAGTGCAGAGTTGTTGTGCGGTCTGAAGGCTATTTAAAATGACTTCAAAACATACGTGATAATGCATTTCATGAAAAGAAACCTTCAACAGCAGAGTTGGTATCGTGGTCAACATTGTACTAAGAGACAATGCTGGAGTAACGCCACCAAGATTTGACCAGAGGAAAATTGGCGACTCCCTCACCAAGCGGAAGAGGTGGGGGCGATATATTTTTGGTTTTTTTGCCCGATCCTCTAAGGGTCATTCTGGTGATATCCGACACTGCCTGGTGATAGCTAGGGGAGTAAAGTTGGCCTAGAAGGGTGGGAGGAATCAAATGTTTGTCTTTTTCGACTTAGGATAGGTGGCGCAAGCTACAGCCCGTTACAAAGGGTATAGCCATTAACATCCATCCATCCATCCATCTAAGCTTACTTATTTCTTTGTGTGTTGTTTTGTCGTACTGCCATAAAGTGTGAGCATGTTTTTCTCACCAACAAAATCAACTATACTGAACAAGGCAACCTTCATTAAATAATGTCTTTCATTTTCCATATAGATTTCAACTGTTAGAAAAACTCACTAATGTTCACTTTAGCTTCATACAAAAGTGAAGCTAAAATTTAAAGTTCTACCATATAAAATCAATTGCCAACAAACTTTTTTCCTCGGATGGTAAGATGCTAATATTTGAGGTTAGAGTAAAGCGACCAGAGTGTACAATTAATATTATAAGCGTTTGAAATAGAAAAAAAGTCTGCAGTTTCATATTTTCTTGTCTATAAAAGCTGAGCAAGAATGTAAAAGTGCAGGCTAGGTATTTAAACATAGTATACTGCCTTTCAATGCAACACTTTTGTCTGGGGGTGGGCCCAGTAGAATTGCTCTTGAGAAGATTTTCCATGTAAGAAAGTAAACATTAGAATATGACAAGCACCAACCGTGAAGAAGAGTTCGTAATCCTTGTCGGCCTCGGCAGTCATCCGTATCTGCGGTGAAAACGTAGCCCTGCACTCCAGGACCGTGGTCTGGCGGCGATCGATAAGAAGCGAGTTTCCAGAAGGCGAATAGAACGGCTTGAGGGTCAGCACCGCGGAGGGCTTCTCCAGCGTTGGGCCATTCTTGACAACAATCCTCGGGAAGTTGACGGCTAGTGCCTGTCAAATTAAAAACCACAGTTACTATATTCCATCCGAGCTCTACAGACATGTAGAATTGAAACGGACTCCATTAATGCGGCTACCCCTTTATATAGTAGACATTTTGGGGGACGAATTGGGTAAATACATGTATTTTTGTCTCGTTAATATGGAGAACTAGCAATATGGATGATTTGTCTGGAAGCAGAGGTCAGAGGAAGGATTCATGAGACATCACTCTATAACAATGTTATGCGTAAAATCAGAAGAGCAACTTTTGAATCTTGATCACACTGAGACCAACCTTTTCTGCTATAAGGTTCATTCTGCTTTAAACTGGCTCATACTGCATCTGAACCCTATTGCATATGGAACCTATTGCATATGGAACCTATTGCATCTGGAGCCTATTGCATATGGAGCCTATTGCATATGGAGCCTATTGCATATGGAGCCTATTGCATCTGGAGCCCAATTCAACTGATTCCAATTCAGTGGTTTATTGCCCACATTCCCAGTTGCAGGTGGAAATGAGGGCAATAAACCAGTTTTGAGCCAGTTGACTACTAGTTAAAATAGTGTCACCTGAGAAGAAGGTGCTCTGGCAGTGACACACATGCACTGACATAACTTCCGAATCCTATGATCACCGAGTATTGAGGACCTAAGCCTTTCATATTTGGGCTTCATTGCGTGCGACGTGTCTAGTTTCAATTTGGAAATGTGAAAACTGTCCACATGGCTCCAGCATGAGCTTCCTGCCTTTGATAACAGTTCGGCGTATGTGCAGGCAAAACTGGCGTAAGGCTATTGACATTTGCTTGGTGGAGGCAAAGCTTCTACTGCATTTTTAACCTGTTACCAACCACAACTTCTAACATTCGGCCTTTGGAACTTGTGAATTAATTCTCATGTCTACAAGAAAGAAACTATGGCGCCTCGAACGTGCTTCAGACTGGTGTGTTTACCGCCTCTAAAATGTGGTTCCTCGATCTCCGCCACATGACGTCATAGGATTGTCATGTTGCCACCGGCAGTGATCCTGGCAATCTGACAGCAGCGGCGGTAGATGTGGCAGGCGTCTTTTCTGTTGCAAGCCGCTCTCCGGCTTCATGATTCATGGAAGCTACGACAGCAAGGAGTTGGGATGCCGCAACGACAGCGACAATTGCACTGGCTCGTACTTTCTGCCGGGACTTCTAGCGCCAACCGCCAGCATCGCAACATCAGACAACATGACACGGCGGCTTCTGCGGCATCGTTTGTTGTCACTGGTACTACTTTTGATGTGTGAACCAGTCGAAGACGCGCCTGCAGACACCGTAGCGAGACGTACCTCCACGCTGAGTGAGGTCACCCTGGTGCCGTACTGAGGAAGGCTGAAGCGGACGACGCCGTCGTTGTCAGATGTGTAGTTGCGGCACGACAGGATCCGTTTTGTCTGCCACGCACGCCACTTGTAGACTTCGCACTCCACGAACAGGCAGAGTTGGATGGTCTCCTGGGGCTGGGGCGTTCCGTCAAGCTTCTGGACGTACAGCTGCAAATAAAGACACGATGCTGCAGCTGCTTCCGGTATGACAGGAGTAGGAAAACTGGCCGTCTCCTTAGCATTTCTCAACGGCTTTCTAAATGCAAAAAGTTTATGCGCCTTCTTTTTGACGGGCTCAGTAAAGAAGCTGTCAGTGTCACACGACATCATGCCATGCCATCCTGTCACTTAACGTGAAGTCACAAAAGACAGAAAAATAAGGGTGACCAAAAATAGTAATATACATAAAATCTGCTCTGTAGTTTCCATTAAAACCAGAGCCAAGCCAGCTAAATAATCGTAAATGCTCACTGCGTAACTCGAGGGTGGTAATCCGAGAAACATAAACAAAAAAATGCAAATAGCAAGAGAGATTTTACTTGTGTCAACTGTGAACCCTGCAAGACAATATCGCAATACCAATAAGTGAACCAACAATAATGCTTTCAGACCTGAAACGAGGGACGATTAGAGTGGAAAAAGACATGGAATTAAACGGGTGGTCCTTACCAGGCCCTTGTAGGCCATGTTGAGCTTGAAGGTGTTGTCGCTGCTGATGAAGAGAGAGTTCCTCGAGCCGTACTTCTGGTTGAAGTTGAGCCTGAGGCGTTCTCGATTACGACTGTGGAGGGTGGTCTCTGTCTCCGAGACGCCTGCGAGAACAAGTCGTGCATTTGTACTTGAACTGGCATGAACAGGCACTTGCCATAACATTAATTAATTCATTGGTTGATTCAGTGATACATAGAATAATTTATTTGTTTATTTATAATTTATAGATATATTGATTCAATGATTGATCAATTGGTTCTTTGATTGATTAGTCGATTTGGTGCTCCTTTTTCTGAACGACGTGCCAAAATAGAAGCACTTTTCAGAATAGCCCCTCACTCAAAATGCGTCCCGCAGAGTAACATTTCTTTTCAGTTAAAAATTAGTTTACCATTGCCGGCACTTAAAAATCAATTGCTTGGAAGTTCAATGTCTTTAGGAGTAAATCGGAAACACGAGTCTATTTGCTATCGACTTGCCAAAACATCAGTATCTCGCACAACCTAAAATGTTTTCTTGCAAGGTTAGTAATGCACTACTATAACTTTTTTTTTTTTTCGGGGAAGTTTATTTTACGACATACATGTCCGATCTAAAAAAAAAAGCTTCTTTGGGTCTTGACTGTTTCTTAAGACTCTCTACACCAGGACAAGGAAGTTTAGGACCTCAAACAACTACTGGCTGCTGTAACGTTTGATAAGGGTCACAGTGCAGGGAGATAGTCTTACCAGTTCCCTTCTCCAAGACTTTGGCAGTGATGTTGATAGAAGGATAGTACGCATAGGTGAAATTTTTCGTGTTGAGCAGCGAGACATTCAGCGTGTAGTTGTAGCAACCGTCAAGCTGAAACAAAATGAGAAAATATTATAGAATGCATCCTTTACACAAGACAAAGTATACAACAGTTGCGAATTACAAAAAAAGACACAAGACGGGAAACGATTCAACAAACTATCGCTTGGTCTATGACAGGGGTATCCAAACCCCGGCCTGCAGCCCAAATCTAGCAATCAGAGGCAATCCTACCAGCCTGCGACTGGCCGCGGTCTTCACAGCGACACCCGGCCCGCCAGCTCACTCCCAGCAGGCCCGGCGCAAAAATAAGCGCGCGTTAAGAAACGGCTTTGGGACGCACACCAAACGCGCAAAATAAAATGCCAGAAAGAACAAGAGAGAAAACTGCAATGTTATCCAGCTCTCGTCAACATATTTATTGCACACTGTCATCACCAGCATCACAATTTGTTTCGTGTCTTTGTAAAATATCCTTACGGTTTCTGGCAAAGATTTCTGGAATTTGCCCAATTAACTGCAGGAATTAATCTGTGTCACCTATGAAACGGAGAACAGAAAACCGTGTTGCCTTGCGTGTGCAAGTTCTTATTTTAAAAATATTCCAAACAAATCGAAGGTCAAAGTGCCTATATACTCCCATGTCGTCTCTCGAGTGACATACTCTGGGGGACCACCTGTTTCCCGTTGGGTTCTCTCTTCAGATCCTCTAGCCCAGTGGTTCTCAACCACTGACGTTTCGCAGGACCCCTTCTAGATCGGCGGAGATGATGGAGGAACCCCATTCGTGGTGAGGGGAAGGAAAAGTTATTGGTTGATTATGATAGTGATTTAGTAAATGGATATAACTAAGGGCTAGTGTGAAGTAGACATCTCTTTTTGACATATACACGAGAAAACTCGCCCCAAAATTGGAACGTTTATTCTCAATCTTAAAAAAGACAACTTTTATTGCTGGGAGGCAGGCCTTCGCGGACCCATTAGGATGCCTTCGCGGACCCCCATTTGAGAACCACTGCTTTAGCCGCTTCTTCCGTGATTGCCAACTCTTCAAGGATTAGCATCACCTAAGGACGCATCGAGCTATTGACACAAAAGTTCGAGGTATACCTAAGCATTTCTTACGAGTTGTGAATGCGAAAGCATGCAAGCAACTCGTCCGCTCCCTTTGTCGTCTGCTCGTCCGCTCCCTCTGTCGTCTGCTGCGTACTAGCGCAAGCGCGCGCTCCGGAATCTCCGAGGTCATGGCGCAGCGGCCAATGGGAGCCCCGTCGACGCGCGCCAGCCAATGAAACCGAAGGCGAATCGCTCCTATTGGGATCACGGCGAAAACTAGGAGCCATTTTTGCACTTTAAACTGATGACGTCAGCTTCTCCATGAGACAGTTAATGCTTTCACATTAAAAGACGGTTCACCCTGGGGCTGACGGCAAGTGTAGCAGCGGAGGGGGCAGGTATTGTTGACATCTGTGCATGTCCCCCAGAAGACGTTTCGCCACACGTAGTTCCCGTAGTCTACAGATCAGCAAATAATTAGTTTTTTTCCTCTGCGAAAACGCAACGGAATAGCAGTTTTTTTTTAGAAAGGCGTCGCGTTTTTGTGTTTTGTGCCTCGATAAACAACATAAAAATACAAACTGCAAATTCTTTTAACATTAAAATCGTTGCACTACCCCTTTAGTTGTATGTACTTTGTGGTCTGTGTTATAGCTAGGGGTGTCGCGAACTTTTGTCAAACCGGATTTTTAGGTCGAACTTTCGGGGTTCGACTGGGTCGAACCGGTTCGACGAACCTTCGAACATTTCACCAGATTCGACCGGTTCGACTTTGTGGACAGTGTGGCCAGACCTTGATACAAACAAGCATGTCTAGGTTTGGAGAATTTTTTTATGCAAAGGTTTATTTTGTTTTATGAACAGTTGCAATTAAAAGAAACCAATTCTAATCACTGAAGAAGTTTATAACTTAATTTTTTGTACTGTATTAACTGAAATAATCCAATCAGCGCTGCCCTTAATTTATCCCATAGCCATCGCCATCCAATCCGAAGCCAACTGGCCAGCCTGTCGCGCATGCGCACACGAGTCGAACCTCAATATAAGGTTCGACGAACTTTCCACTAAAAGTTCAAAAAAGTCGAACCTGGTCGAACTCGAACCTCGGCCGGTTCGCGACACCCCTAGTTATAGCTATGCAGAACGCAAGTTCGTCCACTTCTTTTGCAGGGGTTGTGGCGACGTCAGAACGCCGAGCTCTGATTGAAGGATACTGGGTAAACCTCAAGGCAGCTTGCTTTGAGGTCTACCCACTTTCCTTCAATCAGAGCCAATCAAAGCTCGGCGTTGTGGCGTCACCACAACCCCTGAAAGAGTGTTACTATAACCTATATTTCTGCTTTTAAATGCTTTTCTGCTTTATTTACTTAGATTTTTTATTTATATTTTGTTGTGTATTTTTCGACCCTCGAGAATGCGACAGGTTCCGAATCCGGCTACTTGGCCAAAAAGTGTGAGTCTCCTGGTCTATGAAAATGTTCAAGATGATACAAGGCTTAAAATTACCTGCCTGCAGACAGTGATTTTAAGAATATAACACTAATCTGCAAGATGTTCCCATTAACCCCAATGACCTGCTTGTACAATAAGCTACGCATATGGTAACTAGTGACTCTTTGCCCTTTCTTGGTACACAAATTCATTACTATTACAACAGAACAACACTGCTCTTAGTAGGTGAGGAGACGGTGACAAGGTCAAAGATAGCTCAGACATTTTTTGGGCCTGGCAGGTTTTTTGCCAGTATATTTTAACAAGTCGCGTTGTCGTGTTCAAGAAACGTTTATTAGCTATCTTTGACCTTGTCTCCGTCTTCTCAACTGCGAAATGAAGTCCTGTTTAACTATATTACTCGTGATAACTTTTTTTTTTTTCAATTCAGGTAAGTAGTTACGACCACAAAAACTGATAAAAAGAGTCTTACAACCAGATTGCCTTCTGACGAGGGTCACTATTGCTAAGAAGAGAGAAAAGAAGCAAGCTCTTAACTGCATTTCTGACCATTGAGAAAGGCCTAGTTTACGAGGAACAATAGATTTTTTCGAAGTCAGAAATTCGCCTATTTTGACACATATTTCCAGATATGCTTTGAAACCTTCCAAGTGTCTCACCTCTGCAACACGGAGGATCACGGGTTTCTGGCCAATGGGATAGTAGTAGCTGAAGGAAGATGCATACACCTCTACAGCTCCCTTGACATCCTTGCCATAGGTGTACCTTCATTTTCATTCCAGGAGAAAAAGTATGCCATATGTATTAGCAATAACTTCATATAATGAACAAGAGCTTCAAATCACTTTATATATTTCTTTATTTAGTATATCATTTCCTATTTATTTATATTATTTCCTATTTATATATTTCTTTATTCATACCATTTCCTATTTATAACAGTGTATAACAGCATTAGGGGATAATATGGAGACTTGGTGCTGTCAAATGTTAGCACCAGTACTTAGCTGTTGTAAACTTGATGCTAGTTTTTAACCTGTCCTTTACTCTAATGTCTCGACATCAGCTCTCAAATACCGAGGTAAAAAGTAACGTTACTGTTTTAAAAGCTTTTTCTATCTAATTGCGTGGCTTTCTTCTGCTCTTAACCAAAAACTAAAGTAGACATAATGTATATTTTGTATTTACAAGAAAAAATAGAATACAGATGACCCCACAAACAAGGAACATATAATTACTGCTCTTCAAAAAATTAAGATATGTTTTTATATTTGCATTATAAATAAATTAAAAGACAAATCGGTATATCGAGACCTTGTTTCATTGTAAATACAAAAAACGCTGAAGTATTAAGTCTTATAGCAATCAGGAGAGACTGATTTGTTACTGTGCAAAGCTTTACGAGTTGTCAAGATAACTGTAAACTAACAATGCTACTCACTTGGCGCAAATCTTGTAATCCACAGTAGGGTTGGTTTGGACGTCATTGGCATCAGGAGTAATGGTCACAAAGAACTTGGGCAATACTACAAGAATGAGAATTTGAAGCAGAGGATTATAAAACATGATCTATAACCATGTGCAACTAAGGTTAAACATCAGGTTACTCAAGTAAATTGTTCATTTAATGCAAAACTTTCAGGGCATGACTTTTATTTGTAGTTCTGCACATCTTTCCGATTTGAATTTTATTCCTGGCCAAAAAAGCCATCAACATTATATTTTGACACAAAAGGAAATGGTAATCCACGATTGACACGAAGATGGACAGACAATGTTGCAGTCGTAGCAAAATAACATTTAACGTTTGCATTATCTAACAGACTTAGGGACAATCTGAGCACTACCCCTGCAATTTATAATTATAGGCGAATATATGATCATTGCTTTTAATTTACA